>VYZV01038014.1:0-11267 GCA_013401275.1 Pandion haliaetus | reverse complement strand
GACCGCTGTGGCGCCGCTGCCCTCCCGGGGACCGCCGGCAGCCCCGCCGCTTCTCGCCGCCGCGCCGAACCCCCCAGCCGAGGCGCTCCAGCGTGTGGGCGCCCGCGCCGCCGCCCGCACTGTGGCCGCTCCTGCGGAGCGCTCCTCCCATTTCCCTCCGCGATGGCCCCGGTCTTTTCCTCGTTCCCCGTCCCTCGCGTACGCGCGTCCTTCCTCGATCTCTTGCCCTGTCCCCCCGGCGTGTGCACAGGCTCCCCTTTCCCGTATCTCTTCTCTTGCTTCCTCCGGGCACGCTTCACCTGACTCCCATCTCCCACCTCTCCGGAATGTATTTTCACAGACTTCCATGACGCCAGAACAGCGTAGTCTGTCCCGACCCTTTTATGGGTTCTAATAGGCCTGCACGTTGAGGAAAAAACACTGTCAGATGCGCTTGAGTTCCTATAGCGGCCGCTCTCGTTTCTACACACCTAAAGCGCTTATCGGCCGAGCAGGGAGCCTTGTTTACAGATGAGGGCAGCTTTGCTTCTCCACTGTAGCTTGATTTGGCTGTGGGGTTGTTACAACACCATACTATTCAGTGTTTCTAACGGCTGATATGGCTGCCTGGCTTTATGAGCTGAACTACAGTGAGACACTAATGTTTCCATCTCATAAATCCTTAAAAATGCTGTCATGGTTTGACCCCAGTAGGCAGCTAAGCACCACACGGATGCTCACTTGCCCCCCTCCCCCTAGTGCAGGGGGGGAGAATTGGAAGGGTGAAAGTGAGAGAAACTTGTGGATTGAGTGAAAGGCAGTGTAATAATTTTTAAAAATGGAACGGCAGAAAAAAACAACAGAGAGGAGGAGGAAGAAAAAAACACCCAAGAAAAGCAAGTGATGTAAATGAAAACAATTGCTCACTGTTGACTGACCTATGCCGAGCCAGTCCCCAAGTAATGGCAGCCCCACCAACTTCCACCCCTGCCAGTTTTGTTGCTGAGCATGACATCACATGGTATGGAACATCCCTTTGGCCAGTTGGGGTCAGCTGTCCCAGCTGTGTCCCCTCCCAGCTTGTGCACCCCCAGCCTGCTCACTGGCGGGGCAGTGTGAGAAGCAAAAAGGCCTTGATGCTGTATAAGCACTGCTCAGCAATAACTAACGCATCCCTGTGTTAATCAACACTGTTCTCAGCACAAATCCAAAACATAGCCCCATACAAGCTACTGTGAAGAAATTTAACTCTATCCCATCCGAAACCAGTACAGACGCACACCAACAAACAATACAATAGATGTCATGCTGCTGTCTCCGATAGGCCATTGAGGATGAAGGAGGCGATCCTGATGAAATTCCTGTGGCCTCAGAACTGACCAACAAGAAAATGCCAAAAAGATCTAGCAAAGGTACGGAGTCTAGACAAATACAGTTCCTTTGTTTCCGTGTAGCTAGAACTTAGCATATGATGTTGATTTCTTCTGTTTCATTAGTTTAATTTAAAAAAAAAAAAAAAGTTTTTTTTCTTTTTCCCTTAGGGAAAACGGTGAAACTCTGTTGCGTTAGTGAGCAATAACAAGTTTAAATGATAATATGACACCTAACCATACTTCTGTTAGCAAGTCTTGGAACCTGTAGATGAGACCGTAAGTTGCAGGTGTTTCTGTAGTTGTGACCATGAGTGTAGAATTGTGTCAGGTACAGAGCAAGCAGCTGCAGCCAGCGTAAGCTCCCGTGGAAAGCTCTGCCAACGTATGTTAAGGTGGCTCCACAACAACCCGGATACTAATTGCCTTGCTGTAACTATATACATTTTCCTTTTTTCATAAAAGTCCTTGAACCTCCATCATCATTGGGATACATTTTTAGATGCAAGAAATTATAGTGGGAATAATTAGAACCATTGTTGCACAAATAGCAAATGTGTCTTAACTTTTGTTAGTGTCATATTTCATTTTATAACTGTTGTTTTGAAAATATACTGTTCTGAAATAGCTCATTAGTGATTTAAGTATATTTTGCTTCAAAAACATTAAATACTGTGTGGGCCGTGTTACATGTGGTTTATTTGAATTGCTCATAACCAGTTCCTAAAAGGTACTTTCCGCAACTTTCTTTTAAGCTGCTTCCTTTAAGATAACAGGGTAAAAATAGAGAAAGAGCAGTTGTTTTTGAATAGCAACACAAGTTTGCTGGTGACAGATATGCCTAAACGTGATCTGCGTGTCCAAGATCTTAAAAGTGAAGACTAATTCTAAATCAGTTCAATTGTTTAAATGGTAAGAGGGATGGGTTTTGTAACAATTATAAGGTGTTTATTTTAAATGGAACACCTTCCTAGACAGTGTTGTCTTTTTAGGTATTGAAATGTTGTGGAATGAGAGGATAGTAGCTGTTGAAATATGTAGCTGTGCTACTTCTATTTCACGCTCATGCCATTCTCTCATATCAAGTGGCAAGTTGTCCTCTGTTACATCCAGACAGACCTGGACTTCTGAGTCAGGGTCTTAAAGGTTATTCGTTGAAACAAACTCAGTGTTGAATAGATAATTCAGCAAAGAGTAGACGTTGTAAAATTTAGAGCTGTAACTCACTTCAGTGATACTATTTTTAGGAAGAAAACCAGAAGAAGAAGGTGTTGAAGACAATGGACTAGAAGAAAACTCTAGAGATGGGCAGGTAAGTGAAATCACGATTGCTGTTACTAAGAACATGCACGATTTAACCCACAATAAATATACATCTACCCTTTTTCTTTCTGTAGGAGGATATAGAAGCGAGTCTGGATACCTTGCAAGATATTGATATGATGGATATTAGTGTGTTAGATGAAGCTGAAATAGATAATGGCAGTGCTGTAGACTGTGGAGAAGACTACAGTCCTGATAATATTCTTGATTCTCTGTCTGATAACAAAGACAATGTCGAAGCAGAAATGAAAGAACTTCCAGATCAGCTAACAGAAAATGAGGTAAGTGAGTAGACGTCTTTGTAAATTTTCAAAAGCTATTTAATAAGTATACGGGCACGAGTGAGTTATTTCAGTGTAATAGAATATAGGACATGAATGTCGTATGGATTCTAGCTCACGTTAACAGCTCTCATGTGTCCTGCTCTTTAAGTGGTAAATGTTCTTGGACCTATCGGAGGCTTGAAATGTTCACAGTAGACAGGTCACAGCCTTCTTTACCTTGCAGTAACATCTCTGCTTGCTGTGAAAGAAGCCTGCAATTGAGAGTAATGTATTGAGAGTAATGTATTAGTTTTGGTGTTCTCTCTTCCCATTTATATGTGTTTAAATATACCCAGCCGTCTAGGTATTTACATACATGGAGAGGAAGAGAGAGAAAAACGTTTTCAACTCACAGAAATTGGAAATCTTTTCTGCAGAAATAATGCTTTGGTTTAAAGAATTGGTGTTGCACAGTTTTCTCATAGAGATTAATAAAAAAAAATCTTTATGTATTGCGTATTGCCCTGTTCTGACATTGCCGGGCTTTTGACTTAGTTTTGAGAGCAATTTGCAATGTCTTTTACAGTCAACACATTCTCCTGGTACTGAATGAAAGCGTAATCTATATGTTACGTTCACCCCCCAGATATTACCCTTCCTTGGATCCTCGTGGGTTTTTTTTACTCCAGGCCATTCACTCCCAAAACTGAACATACTATCCTTCCTTGCCTCCTTACGTTTTTATTCATTTATTTATTTTAGGCCTGTGGTGTCGGTCTCAACTTTTTATCATTTCTCCTCTGAAAAGAGAGTCACTGTGACAACATCCAGTTGGCCTGAAGGCAATTTTCTGGTGTTCTGTAAATTAGAGCTGTTGTGAATCATGTAACTGATGAGCTTTGGTTGAGTCTCACCATCAGCTCTTGAGGAAGGAAGATTATGGGGACGCGTTCTGTTTTCGCAGAAGGGGAAACCTAAGTCAGCTTCATTTCTAACTTCTTTTTTCAGTTAGAAACTAAAGAAGTAAAAAAGTGGGAAAATGGAAGAACATGTTACACACAGTAACCACAGAAATGTGAAATAAATTTCCTCTCTAGATAAGAGTAACTTTGAAATAGACAATGTCATGTTGAAATTAAAATGAAAGGTAACTGGAGAAAGATACTTAGTCATCAAGAATATTTTTATGTTGCTCCTCACTCTTGGGTCACAATCTGAAGTAGCAATTGAGATCTGTCAAATACGGGAAAAGATTTCTCATATTATTGCTAGGGAAGATTGAATGCAGTAGTATTTCTCCATAAGGTAACGTTACTTTTTGTAAGAAATGCTATAATTCCTTTTTTACTCTTTTAGGAAGATTATGATGAAATTGAAAACAACTTAGATGCCTCTTCTTCTGATTTAATTGAAATGAAGGTAAATTGAAAATGTAGCTGTATTTCTGATTGCTATTACCAGTACGCACTCTGTGCTCATACTAAAAAGAGCAAACATGACCATAATATGAAGTTGTAACAGAATCCAGGACATAACGTGATCTTGCTCAGAATACAGTCTGTCAAATGAGAATGCCCTGTGTTTTTTCCCTACTTTTCAGTCAGCTGTCAAGACTTCCTCCACTTTTGTGGCACATAAAAATGGTCGTGTACTGTTGATTTCTTCTTTCTCCTGCTGATCATATCAAGTAGTAGCTGGGTTTGTTTTTCACTCTGCAGTTGATGTGGTACACAAAGATTACTTATTCAGTCTCTTTAACATTCGAAGTTAGACAAGACAACGCAATTGTGGCTGATACTTTGATTTGGCTTTAACGTGCCAGAAAAATTACCTATGTAAAATAAACTCAGTTCCAGTAGATGGTGAAAAAAAGTGCTAAATGTAGTAGGTGAATTTGTGTAGTTTTCAATCTTGTGATTGGGCAGGGAGTTGCTATTATTCTGTATTATGAAATACATTTTATGAAATCCTCATTTTGTGTTTATTTTCCCAAACAGAAAATGGAGAAGCTACACTTGGAGCCAGGTACTGTTAAAGAAAAACATATTCCTGTCTTTTCAACTAATACTTTTTAAACCATTAGCTATTAAAAAACCAAGCAAACAAACATAATTTGCATTATATTTATGATGGACAATCCAGATCATGCAGGGTCATAGAGATTGGAAACCCAATCATATCCCCAGATCTGTGAAGTGATGCTTGTCATCTTTGAAATATTTCCAGTGAAATGAAATGGTTTAAAAACTTGTTAAACTACATAAATGGATTTAGAGAAGTTAATCACAGTTTAAAAGCTAAAGATTCTACTTGTAAACAGATCTTGTGATATCGCACACACCTTAACTCTGTTACTAAGTAGAGAGCAGTGAAAGCAGTAAAAAGATATTATAGGGCATTAAAATGTAAAGATTAGTTACTGGATACAGAAGAAAGAAGAGAGTTTCTTCATGGAAATTTCATACAGATACTTTTCACTTTCTGGACTGCAAACACACTCATGCACCATCAGAAGATGCCCAGTTCTCATGTTGGACTGTCTGCTAAAAGAATTTCACAGAAATTTAAAAATTGAACCCTCAGTGCCTTGATACGTTCAGTTAAGCATCTCGGACTCTGGAAGCTAACTAGAGAAGAAACAGAGCTGAACGATTTCATGAAGAATATCAAGGATCAGCCAGAAGGTTTTTGTTAAATCTGTGGGGGCATTTTTCTTCCCTGTTAACATTTTAGGGCTGATTTGGTAGTTTGTCAGAGAGCGGTTAGCGTAGTACTTTTAACACTGTGTACACTAGGGTTTTCCAATCTCTGTGTAGCTTAGAAGTTCTCTTGGTGTTAGTGTGGCAGCCATGCCAGTTCCACATTTGTGATTGCTGTATTTCCCTGGTGATTAAATCTTGTGCCATTCTATTCCTGTTAAATCCGTAGAAAATGAGAAAATACTCGACATTTTGGGGGAAACTTGTAAATCTGAACTACTTAACGAAGAAACTTCCGAAGCGGAGCGGCCACATGCACAGGAAGCAAGTAACGTGGTGCCAGGCAAGAGGCTAGCAGAGGAAGAGGACGCTCTTGCTGCCGCTCAGTTGGAGGAAGATGCTTTAGATTTGGACAGCAAATCGGCACAAGCTATGGCAAGGAAGGAAGCAAAGCGTTTAGTTGTAGCAAAAGGGGAGACAAGTGAACAGACAATAGAGGAAGAGAAACCGGACTCTGAATCTTTAGTAGTAGAGACCCTAAGCGATCAGAGTAGCAAACGCTCCCAAGGCCTGGAAGCCTCTAGTGGGGAAACAGCGGAAAAAGGCGCAGGTCCCGAAGCCAAAGGTAGCAAAGAAGATGCCAAGAAAACAGAAGACAAAGCTAATTCTGAGGAATCCCCTGCTACTAAAGAGTCCTCAGCCAGTGAGGGCGGTGATCAGAAAAAGAGGTTTGTTTTTTCTCCGTTATAGACCAGATGCTATCTTTTTTTCATTGGTCGTTAAGTGATGCGAATAAGCTGTTTCCTTCAATTGGCCACCGAGACTGATGAAATTGTAGCCTATTGCTAAAGAGTCTGTTTTATTTCTCCATGTGCAGATATTTTTTTCTTTTTAAACACAGAGGGTTTGATTTCTTTCCTTCCTCAACCTTCAAAGGTTGTTTTCTTAAATTACTCATTTGTAAACGTCTTCCTAATATAAGTCTGTTTAAGAATCTGACTTCATTATTTCTTGTCAGATTTCTTAAATCAAGTATACAAAGGTGTGTTTTCATTTGCAACATATTTTCTGGTAGGTATTTAATTTTAGCATTTTTCATAGTTTATATTTAGTCATTTTTCTTTCTGACTTGAACAATGTGGTGTTTTGTCTTTAGCCCTGTTGAGGAGGACAGAGACACAAAGATAATCTCAAAGGATGAGAAAGGTATGTTTCTTTTAAAAAACAGAACTTTAATGATTGCTTGGAGAAACTGTTTTTGTACTGGGTGCGGTGTTCGGTGGGAAAGCGTTGGAATCCTTGCAGTTGTTAAGTATCTTAATTCACTTGTTTCTCAATTTTTTTTAAGCTATTTATGCCAGAAAAACTTACTTTCCTTTTATGCATTTTGTAAGGATATCTGTGTCGCACCCTTTTGTTTGTAACTTGATCATCAAAGGTAGACATTAATACGTGGCAAATATGTCCTTCACGGCACTGAAGACACTTACCAACAGCTGTTATTGAGTCAAGAGCCTTTTAGCAATTGTTTGCTTTGCTGTACACTTGTGATTCTTCATACTGTCTTCTGTTTTGCTGAAACAATTTGGAATCTAGTATTCACGTATTTAAATGCCACAGAAACTTACAGCTTAACGTTGTCTTCAAATTAGATTGACATTATTAAATCTTTGTCCACACAGATCCTATTTATGGTGCAAATATGCATCATAAACAAGATGAGAGTTTCTTGATCCAACAGTGTCAGGTGCCTGCTCCTTTTTTTATCATACTTCTTCCATTGAATACATCAGGCTTCTGAGTCTTTGTAGCTCAGCCCACCTCTCTATTCTCTTCTGCCTGACCAGAAAATTTAAAAATGACTGTTAACATTCTTCTTCTGTACTGCAGGCAGGTAGTTCAGCACGGTCAACGTGGAAGTTCCAGCAATTCCTATAACAGAAACTCATTATGAGATCTGTCCACCGACTGGACAGGGTTTAATTGGGTTTTACACCACAGACTGAACTCATTGTCAGCTGCTTTTTCCGAGATCTGGGGTTATACATGTCTGTTCAAGCTACTGGACCTCACTGTCAGCTCCATTAGGGTCTGTTTGCCTCTTGTTTACAGTCTGTAATCTTATGTTCTCTTATTTCAGAATATTTAACAGAGTGTTTTGTGCATGCTGTCATTTACCTAGGGACCTGAGTGTATTTTTTTCTGTGGACCGGGAAAACTCTTCTTGAAGTTTGCATTCAAAACAGGCTTCAGGAACTTGGGTGTCTGATAACAACCTTGCCCCTGCATACCTTCCTCCAAAGGATGTGCTGTGTTCTATCACGTTTGTTTTAAATCGTTTTCTGGCTTAGTAAACAGCACTGGGGAGAGGTAGCCACTTGATTATGTAACTTTCTCTGCATGCAGAGCAAAGCAGTTGAGCCAGAAGAAAGGTACAGAACTATACACGAGGCAGTTCTGTCTCATACGTTGCTGTTTCCACACCTGTATGAAAGGTTTTTATTTAGGATGAGGAGTTTTCCATGTTCCATGCATTCATTAGGAGAGCTGTATTAATAAGCGTAGAAAAATAAATTTATGAGCTCCTAAGTCTGGTGGACTTGGCAGTTGATTTACGCATAGCTGAAAGATGTCTCCAGTGTTGAGGGTTGGCTCCCAATACCCATATTGTTCTAGTTTCTAAGTTAGAGAAGATTTTACAGTCCCAGTCTGTCTTTATCTTGGAAGTGCAGTACCATTGCAGGAGCACCTCTGTAAGTCTTATGGGGGGGCAGAAACTGGAGATGTTAAGACTGATAGAAGCTTATTCAAAAAGGATATTAACGTAGTTTAAATAATCTAAAAAATTGACAGTAAAATGGAAGAAAGTGCTCATTTTTCTCTTTCTCCAGGATGCTGTGCCAGTGTAACTGCAGGTGGCTGTTTTAAAATTGTAAAGGAAGCATATAGAGTAAAAGCATCAAAGCCTATGGGTCAGCTTTTTGAAACACCAAGACAATATATCTCCCATGTGTTTGCACATGACACACCTTTGTCGATGCAGTTCTTCAGACTAGAAGATGACAGGTGTAGATGTAGTCTGCTTTATGCAAAAGACCTCTTTTTTTTTTTTAAAGAGATTGGCACAAATGATTGCATGCTCGCCTAGGGAACTTGTGTAAATACTAACAATGTTCTCAGTGCTAAGCTCACGTTTGAGACAATGACAAAAAACTTCTCAGTGCTAAGCTCATGTTTGAGACTGACAAAAAATATCTGGAAGTAGGAGATGGAAAGACACTCAAGTAAAATAGCATTTTAGAAAGGTTCTGGAAGAAATGTCTCCCCTCAGTGAAAGCAGTTCTGAGAAATTCCATATATCACCAAAAAAAGGGTAGATGGTTTGGAAGCAGGTAGCTGGACTGAAACCTGCTTCACTCCATTTATTGAAGCCTTGGAACTGGACACTACCAAGACTGATAAAAGGACAGTAAAGACATTTCAGAGGAGACTGGAAACACTATCCCTGCTTAAGTGCTTCACGCTGAAATGCAAACACTAAAACTTGGAGTTCAGCTCAAACGCTTTATAAACACTAGACGTCGGGTTTTCAGACTTTACAAGTACATAAGCATTTATAAAATTATCTTTCTGGTTCAGACGGCAAACTGGATGGGTGTTCTCTAGTTCTTGCATAGTGAAAGAAAGTCAGGTCTTTTCTAACCCCTGTAACTGAAGTCACAGGCTTCACACCCCTACTGTGGAACCTGTGTGGGCAGAAATAGGAGAGAAATTTGCTTGCTTTCTTTACAGTGAATGTCCTTCCTTGAGAGGTACAGTTAATCTGCATCCCATCATCATTCCTTCGGAGTCGAGGAGATAAGGAGGGCAAGACATGAGCATACATGGGTACTAACACAAATCCCACAACTCCAGCAGGTCTTCTGTCTTTCCCTGTAAGTGCAGAGTTAGTGGGATCTATCCAGGCACATCTGAAGAGCCACACTTACTTCAGAGATCCCCTACTCCAGTTTCTGTCTTGAAGAATGACGTAACATACTTCTGTTGCATGTATCAAAGCTTGTAGTTCCACCTTAAAGTTTTTGGTCTTGTAATAATACTACGTGCCTTCAGGAATGTGAATCGTGGCAGGGAGATTGTTATGCGTTGCGTTTCATTTGCTCTATGATTTAAAAAAAAAGATTTGTGGAACTGCTGCTTTTTAATTCAGAAGTAGTTGTTGAAATAATTAGGATTTTGGGTATGTTTTGGTTTTGTTTGTTTTCCTAATTAGGTCGCACTGCTAGCGGTTCTGGTAGGAACTTTTGGGTGAGTGGACTGGCTTCCACTACCAGAGCTACAGATTTGAAGAATCTGTTTAGCAAATATGGGAAGGTAAGGGGTTTTTTGGTTTGGGTTGGGTTTTTTTCACTTGAAACTGTCCTAACAAGACTTCTTAAGCTCCTGTCACTGAAAATACCAGTGAAAGGAATCAAATTATCAAAAATGTTGTGGGATATCAAGGAAAAAATTGCTGAAGTTCACACTGAATGACTGCTTTTTTTATTCTGTCGCTCACTTCTAAACAAATATAAAATTCCATTTTCAGTCCTTTATTTGAAACAGTCAATGACTGTTTATGTATACTTCTGTCTCCTGTGCTGTAGTATAGTATTGTCACCCAGTGGAAATTCAGTCAACAGTGAATTTAGTGGTGTTTATTGAAGACTTCCTTAGGACTAAGTAAAACATGCAGTAAACGTTGAAACATAATTATTGGGGAATGTCTTAAGAATTGCTTTGGTACCTGAAGTTTTATTTTTGTCTGGAGTTAGCAGTTGCTTTAAAAAGCACTTGTTTGGGTACTTTTGGCAGGTGTTTTTTTGGATTGGTTTGGGGGGAGCAGGGGGGGGCAGGTCCTGCAGTTGTTATTAATGATAGACAAAATGGCAAGTTAAATCTCCCTGTCAGTTGGGAAATTGAACGAGCTAGTTTAATAGAAGGCTGATGTCAGAGACATCAGTAAGGATTTTTGTCAAACCTTTGAAGCCTATTTAAAGGTGGCTGTCGGCAGACTTTAGTAAAAGGAAACTGTATATGCTAGCAATCTGCTATTGAATGTTTAACTAATGAAAATACTATGGAACTTAAATGTGACTTTACAATAGGTACAAAAATGGATTAAGCATAGCAGCTTTCAGTTTGTCTGCAAGTCGTGAGACTGGTAAATAAAGCGTTTTTAACGTTCCTCATAACAATAAAAATGCAATACTTCCATTTATTTGTTCAGAATTCCATCTGGTAACCTGAAATGTTGATCATGGAGATGTACCACAAAATTTTCAATGTAATTAAAAAATACGCGACAGCCAACCTAGTATTTGCCTCTACTTAGAGGCCATGGTAACGTTTAGTCATTTAAATAAAATTACTTGCAGTATTAGTAGAGACAAACTTCCTGGAAGTAAATGTACATCTGCAATAAATCAAATGCTCAAAAGTATGTTCTTTATTCAGCTGTACTTTAAAATATGACACCTCTGTGAAATGTGATCGATTTCTGTAATAGAAGGTGAACTGTATCAAATATACGAGCATAAGTAAGCACCAATTAAGAAAACAGGTGTTTTATGTGGGCTTTTTCAAGTTACGCT
>VYZV01038013.1:0-28371 GCA_013401275.1 Pandion haliaetus | reverse complement strand
GTTAGTAGCTGAGCACCTTGCACAAGTTTTTTTTATATCTTTAAGACAAAGCAGAGACTCAAATGCAAAATCCAACATACAGCCTTAATATGGAATTTGTCACAGCTGAAAGTCTTAAATACAGAAATAAGGGCACTGATTACTATAAATTACAAATGCATTTTCTTCCATTCCCCAATCCTCTTCTGTGAAAGATATTAGTAATCAAATAAGTCTTTGAAGGCTAAATTTGCAAGACTGCAACATAAGCACTCAGTAAGTTTCCATTTGATACAATTTCAGAAAAATGGTAGACCAAAATGGTTATTATTTGGTGTTTAGAACTGAAGGTACCTGCTGGCTTTACACAAACAGTCAGAAGTAGAACTTTTTATTTATTCACGCAAAAATGATGTGTTAAAAAGAGTCAGAGCACTGTGTACCAGTATGCCTCTGCCTTAGTGGTATCACCCTGGAGGATTTAAGTAGTGTGAGTAATGAATTGGTCATTTAAACTGAACAAAGAAGTAGGATTTTGTCGTACAGTGTCTATACAGGAAGAATCAGAATAAGTACAACTAGAGTCCATTCACCTAGTAATCAAAAGCTATAATTTATTTAGGAATGGATTTGAACTACTGAGCTAGAAAGAAATTACAACCCATTACTAAACCCATGACCTCATTAATTCTGAAAATTTCTGATCATTGGAATTAAGACGAAAGCAGTCAGGAGAATTGCATATGAGAAGGGATGTGTGTATGTTGAGGAGAGACTCTTTTTAAAATTAGGTTAAGAAAAGACCATATACACAAACATGAAGCAATATATACATACTGGTTTGGCATTGAGAAAGCCCTGAGAGAGTATGCAAACAGTGCTGTAGCCTTTAGGTTTGGGCAAAATTCTTTTTAATTAAATCATAGCTATTAAGTCTTAAGCTGTACAACTGAAGAAGCAGAATAATGCTTGCCACTGTTCTTTCTAAACAATTTTACATCGGTAGCCAAGTTTTCAAGACGCAGCCTTCATGTGAGCACTTAGATTATACAAATGCCATATAAGTATAGTTAGAAAGGTCAGAAACAGCACCATCCCCATATTGTCTCCATCAGAGTGCAGAAGTTATAGAGCACACACAGCAAGCAGGAAACATGTCAAGAACTTACTAGCTGCAGCAGCTGTTCTTGCAGAACTTCAGTTTCTCTTCAGGCTAAATGCACTGTCACTATTTAAAGGAATCAGCACTTTTCCGGTGTAGCCACATGCAGTGTCACAACCACCAAAAAAGACTCTTAGTTGAACCTCCTCAACAGTCTCCTTCCTAACCAGCTTACATTTGTCAAGTCCTCATCTGCACAAATTATCTAATTAATCTTTTGGGAAGAAAGAAGGGCCACATCCTTTCTTCATTAAGTGTCTAACTTAAGGCTTCCATTCAAGTCTTTCAACCCTTCAAAATGCCTCAAGAAGTAAGCTGAGGCCACCATTCTATTCCACAAGAAGCCCAGTTCTCTGTCGTATGCTCCCATTACATATCTGCTAGTCATACGTGAAAGAGCCAAGGAAAGCTGGCCTTAGGACCGTGTTAAAAGCTCACTCGACATATGACAAATCTTTTGACAAGCAACTCTCTTAGGCATATTTTAAAATGTGGATGCATGTTTTGTCTTTTATTGCTGCTTTATCTTCTTATAGAAAGAATGTGAAAATTGAAGTGTTTTTCATGAGTTATTTAAAATAGAATTAAAGTAGCTATTTGTCTGGGTGTCAGTTTTATCCTATGCATTATTAACCCACATTTTATGGTACTGGCCATAAATATTAGACAAAACTGTGTTCTAAACAAAAGGGAAATTGACAGAGGAGGTTAGGCAAATAAATAAAAGAAAAAATAATACCAGAGAAACAAAAATGGAAGTAGAAGAAGAGACATATAGACAGAAAGAAAAAGAAGTATAGGTACCTTGATAGGGAAAAATAAAAGCAGAAGCAGTGTATCTCTGTCCTTGCTATCCATGGCAAAGTGCACCCATCTCACAACTCCTCAATTGCAGAGAACCACTTAGCAGGTATTATTAAGTTCAAATTAACATGACAAAGGAAAAAAACCCTTTATTTCTGAATGCCTAGACCTCACATAGGACAAATACAGTAGCTAGACAGATGCAAATAAATTAAGAAAATTGAAAAGGAACTGGAAAGGCTGGAAAGATTGCTGCCAGTAATCTGATTAAAGGCTTGAACCTGCTCATCTTGTAAATGTAAACTTGTGCCTTGACTTAGTAAGAGTCTTGTCTGCATTTAAGAGCTATATGGTTATATAATTAGCCAGAATGCTAATGGTACTGATACTATGTCCTCCCTAGTACAGAGAGAGTTTCATTCCAGCTGCATTTTGACAGCAAGGTAGTTCTCCCAGAATCCCCAACTCACACCTTGGAGGCAAATAGGTGCTCTCTTCAAAACCTGGACAAAGTTCAAATCAAGTTTAAAAACCTATTTCTCTGCCTAAACTGTTTGAAGGATGTGGGAAATATTTCTCCATACTTTCATGCCTTTTTTTTTTTTTTCACAATTGGTTGTTATTAGGTGGCAGATGCTCATAATGGTGTGCATGTGCAGCCCTAAGTCCTGTTTTCAGATGTGTAAAAGACTATCTTCTTACAGTATCGTACAGACTCTCCAGGGGATGACATGTATACAAGGCAAAACAAAGAATTTTGAGATCAATTCTTTAGAAAAACAAAGGTCAGATTTTCCTTTTTGATATACTCATAGCACTCCGAGTGAAGTATAGGGAAGTTAGATGTTACATCAGAGGACAGAACCTCAAAAAATGTCTTTTTCCCTCTGCTCACCAGTATAAACAAAATGAACTTATTTCAAACTGCTGCTACATATTGAGATAAACACATAATCTCAGGTTCGTAATTTGGAGAAGCATGTGAAAGGGGTGAAAAGAGGCTAAAATTATCCTAATTTTAATGGTACAGCTTAGAAATCACAGTATTTTGGTATCCAAGGAAACAACTCTGGGCTGTAACTTGTGTTTGATTTTCTTCTCCCTTGCTTCTTGTGGGGTCATAAGCTGCATGCAGGGTGACTATGAAGAGTACATGTTTGAATGAGGAGGCCTTTATACCCTTCTTCACACAGGTGCATGGGAGTACCTAGAAGGCAATCTAGCCTATCAGAAGAAACTTACCTGCTGTGAGAGACTGAAGGAGTTAATGTCTCAAACATTGTGGTGGGGCAAGTTCTGCCTGACAACTAACTCTGCATAAACAAGGAACACTGCCTAGCAAGGAACCCTAGGTAAAAAGAAGCCCAGCAACAGCAGGAGGGGGAGGGTGTGCTGGAGGGTGCACAGCTCCCTCTTCTGTTGTGCTCTTCTGATGTGCTGAGCAGGGCAGCTCACCATGTATAGCAAAAGATCACTTCTGCAGGGAAGGTGTAGCTACTCCCCAAACGACCCCCAGGCCCACTGCCCAAAGGCTACCTAATTAGCCTAATGAGTTCGAGTGCCCACCTGCAGGAGGGTCAAGGGTGATAAAAGGACACAAGCTGGTGCAAGCCCTCTGAAACTATACCCTTTGGCTGACTGAACAATGCTGGAGCCAGGGCTGGGGAAATCTTTCTCTTCTCTGTCTCTCTTTCTCTTTTCCTTTTCTGTAATCCTTCCACCTCACCCTTTTATACATAATCCGTTGACCAAGTCTGGGACTAGGAGTGGATTCAGCTGCCCCTAGGCTCCTCACTTAGAAGGAGTCTAGAAAGCAAGGGGGTCCACTCTGAACATCGTGACTCAATGGGAGGGTTCCCCTTATTGTCTTCCCTGAACTGGTTCCCAGATAAACAAGGCCTGTAGTATATGTTTGGTGATGTATGGTTAGCACACATTATACAGTTTACTGATATGGATTCATACCAATTTTTGTTGTGAGCATACCAATTTTGGTGCTGAGCATGCCAATTCTTGCTGTGAGCAAATAAAAATTGAGTTTTGTGAGTTAAAGAATCTCTGGTATCGTTTCGCCTTAATCCTGACCTGGAAATCAGCATACCTGAGTCATTGTCCTGAGAAATTGGGATGTGATACCTGCCTTGGAAAAATGGAAAATATTTATGAAAATAAAGGCAGCTTTGAGATACTGAGAGCTAATATTTCTTCCCTCCCCCAGTCTTGGATAAAAATTTCAAAAGTATCCAATGCCTTACTACGTTTCCCAAATGCTCAGCAATTGTAATTGGCATAGAATGAGTTTACTAGTTGATACAGAGCATCGTGTTCCTGAAATATTTTGTATAACACATTTTCTGATAAATCTTATGATTGTCAAATATTAATAAGCAGGGTACTGAATGTCACAAAGGAGAGCAGCAGCTTTGCTGGCAGAGCAAAGCTTTGGCAGAGAGGAGAGAATAATTTTCCTAACACAGAAAGTGAACATAGCTGGGAAATGAGCAGAGGAAAAAAAATCTACTTTTACTCACAATATAAGCATAATTTAAAGTCCTCTGGAAAAGCAATAGACTATTATCCCAGTCATCAGGTGCAAACTTATCAGCAGAGGCTGTGCTACTGGTAGAGTGACATAGTTTTAGATAACTTGAAAGTATTAATTTCCTTGGAGACAACATTTCTGGAATAGTACTCATGTAGTCTGGTTACCTGAACACAGAGGGACTTCTTATGAGGCCACCAAGCTAAATTCTGTGTGCTAAGGTGTGAACTTCTACGTTTCTAAATGCACTCCTTAAAAATCCAGTTCAAAGTCAAAACACAGCATAACTAGCTGCCACAGTACCTAAAACAACAGCTGGGTTATGAAGGTGGTGATTCTGTAGTTTTATCTAATGCAGAGTCCCCTGGACAGTGAGACCATTAGACGGGTTGCTGCAAGCACAATGGCCCTGCACAGATGTTCCCAAGTGCTGCTGGTCCTCTGCAGAGTCCTGGCATGGCTGCCTCCTCTGTTCCACCTCCTGTCCTTATAGGAGGTGGCAGACTTCCAGCTGCCTCAGCACTGCTCTTCTGGGCAGCTCTCCCTTCAGCTCACTGAAACTGCCTGTTGTGTTATTGGGAGTGAATCTTTTAGTCATGTGTGCTGGTTTGGGCTGGGATAGAGTTAACTTTCTTCATAGTAGCTAGTATGGGGCTATGTTTTGGATTTGTGCTGAAAACAGTGTTGATAATGCTGAGATGTTTTCCTTACTGCTGAGCAGTGCTTACACAGAGTCAAGGCCTTTTCTGCTTCTCACCCCACCCCACCAGTGAGGAGGCTGGGGGTGCACAAGAAGTTGGGAGGGGACACAGCTGGGACAGCTGAGCCCAACTGTCCAAAGGGATATTCCAGACCATATGACATCATGCTTAGCATATAAAGCTGGGGGAAGAAGAAGGAAGGGGGGATGTTCGGAGTGATGGTGTTTGTCTTCCCAAGTAATGGTTACATGTGATGGACCCCTGCTTTCCTGGAGATGACTGAGCACCTGCCTGCCGATGGGAACTGGTGAATGAATTCCTTGGTTTGCATTGCTTGTATGCACAACTTTTGCTTTGCCTATTAAACTGTTTTTATCTCGACCCATGAGTTTTCTTACTTTTACTCTTCTGATTCTCTTCCTCATCTCCCTCAAGGGGCTGTGTGGTGGTTAGTTGCTGGCTGGGGTTAAACCATGGTGTCGTATTGGTGGTGCACCTGTTTACAAGAGAGAAGGATGGAAATTTTCAGAGCAGTGTTTCATTTCATTTTGCAGTGTTTGGGTGCCTGAGGTGAGATATTCCACACGCACACCCCCACGCCGCTCCACAGGTTCCTGAGTATGTAAGAATGAGATTTGTACAATAAATTATAGGAATAAACTGCCCAGGAAGTTCTGCATGGTGTGCACTGAACTCCACAAGCAGAACAGCAGGTGTTCCCCTGGGTTGCATAGCCTATGCAAAATCCCCACAGCACTTTTGTCTTATGTGGCACTATACAAAGAGGTAGGGGAGAAGTGTGCAGAAGAAATGAGGTGTGGGAGAAACTAGGATGCCACACATTGTGCACGCTCACAAGATTGCTCCTGCTGGGATGAAGAAGGCTTACAGGGAAGCATGTGAATCTGACTATGTGTACCCAGTGTTTCTAAAATGGTACCTACCTGCTGAGGAACACAGGCAGTAGCCTGGGCTAGAGGCTGCAAGAAGGGCTGTTCAACAGCCCAAACCGCAGTTATAGTGGGCAGCACTCTGGCAAGGCTTAAAAGGGGCAGATCAGCATGACAGTGAGCCCAGGCTGTTACTGCTTCTGAAGACATGAGGCTTTCATGGTTAAAAAGATAAGCAGAAAATGTTTATGTCTGCAAGTAGCACAAGAGGCATAAGGCTGTACCTTCCCAAGGCAAGTCTTGACTAATACAGAAGGGGATATGTATAGTTGTGGCATAGTGTTTCTCAAGTAGTACCGCTATACTATAAGCAACTGTGTGGTCATGAAGCATCTCAGTGGCGTGATGGAAACAGATGGAACACATACGGATTTATCAAAAGATAAACCAGTTGGCCTGTAATCTGTGAAGCAGTTATAACCCTTCCAGTTTACAATCCATTCCAAGAATATGATGCAAGAGGAAACACCCTGTTGTCTGAAGCAGACAGTTGTCATGCAAAGGTTAAATAGCTTGTTGGGAATCATCAAGTACTATTCTTAGCAGGTTTATACAACAGTAAGTGACTTACAGTTTCCTTAGTTGCTGTCAACAGAGAGGTGTCTTGCTGCTGCAAGGTGTTTTGCAATTACATTGAATTGACTACAGTGTCACTCTGTAATTAAGAATTTAATGTAGTTATTACAGAGTGAAATTGTTTGCCTTGTCTAATGGGAAATGTGATTAGATGACTGGAGGAATACCTCTGATCTGTCTTGTAAACAGCTATGTTCTTCAACCACTTCCATATATAGAGTATATGCTTTGGGTATGTCCAGCAGGAGTCTGCTTCACATTTTGATACAGTATTGCTCCATTGTTTAAAATGTTATATTTAATCAATTATTTGATTTAAACATTGGGTATTTTCTCCGGTAAGACTCTCTTGCCATCTCAGGTTGGCTGTTCCTTTTCCTATGTGCCACAGGAAACACAGTCAAAGAAGGTATAATGTTTCATTAGATGATGCCACAATCAAAGCCATAACCAAACAACTGGAAGATCATACAAATTTTGGTAACAAGTGCCACCGATGTCTGAAAAATTCCAATATTACAATCAAAGCAAAAGGCTTTACATTTTCCCCTGTCACATTGCTGAAAATAATTCTGATCTATAAAAGCATGCAGGTCTGAGGAGAAACAGACAAATGCCTATTATTAATGAATTTGTTTCAGACTTGTAGGTTGCATTCCACAGGCTTTATCCTCATCCATTAAAACCAGCAGGGTTTTTTCTTTCACTTCGGCAAGCACAGGACTTAGTCCCTTGTGACTTTTTCCCCTGTTTTCTAATTACTAAGCAACCTCATGTGTTGAGCAAAGCAGTGCAGTTACACCATTACCCTAAGTAAGCTGTGGGGATAACTTACACAGAAACTGCTCAGTAAGAAGCTGCCAAATTAATTGCTACTGCTTTCTGTTACAGAAAAAAAAAATAAATTGCAGATACTGTCACTACCATCACTGGTGTCATGACTGCTGCTCACCACTGTCATTACAGGAGCATGATTGCTGCAATTTGATTGCTGGAAGGTCACATTACGCAGAGCATGGTGGACCAGGCTATTTAGCATTTTTACAGCATGTTACTATCTTCTCTCTGACACAGAACAAGACAGTACTAGTAGTGCTATTGGTGGTAACACAGCCATCTCCAATAAAGAAAGCATACTAAGGGTTAGCAGACCTGCTGCCCAAAGAACATCCAGCGTAAGGCACTCAAGCAAATAAAGCATGAGCCAGGGAGGCATCTGCTCACAGGTGGAGTACTTCCCAGAACAGATGGGTTTTCAGGACCATCTCAAGTAAGAAAAGGAAATTGGCATAAGCTTTTTTTCACAGTTTCTTTTTAATTGGCATATACAACATTTTTATGAACAGAGCTAGAGTACAATACTGGGAACTAGGTAACTTTTATTAATCTCTCACAAACTTGTGAATATGGAAAAAGATGAATAAAAAAACCAAGCAGACGTATTGTGGCAAGTTGCCAGGTTCCAGTGAATTCTCATGTGAATATAATTAAAATTCAGCAGTGCCTCTGGCTCCCACGCTTGCCAGTTTATTTAGCAGTCTCCTAGATTGCTCTCAAATTCCAAAATTGATGGGAAAAACAATTTCACTGACTTTAGAACAAACAAAACCAAAACTGTTTGGGTTTCCTGTAGATCTACTTCCCTAACAATCACTGATTGAGGTTCAGGGGTGCTTCTAACCACGAGTGGGTCAGAAAAGGTTTTTATTCCCTCCTTTCATCCTCCTAGTCAGACAAATAGTGAATCTTTTACAGAGCTGTGAAAACAACACATGCAGCTCAGTCATAATGAGAAAATAATTTCTCAGAGAAAAAGGGGAGTGTGGGGGGTTCACAGCCAATGCAGCATTTAGCTGGACTGGATGGCCAGAGGTAGCCGAGGAACATTGAAGATGAGCTGGGGCAGTTACCTGCCCCATGAGGGCTGCAGTGCAGCGGTGCCTGTGGCATGGGTGGTTTAGGAGGAAAGGCCCATGTCCTTTCTTCGGGCATTGTGGCAATTTCAGGAAATGGTCCATCTGCTGCCTGCATGACCTTCTGCTTTGTCACAGCTTGATATACATGAGCAAAGAGCACGATACATGGTTTGGGAAGCGTGATAAGTATTTCTAGTACTCTTTTTTCTTAGGTGTTGCACTTAAAATGTCACTTGTGTGAAGCAAGCACAACATGTCACTAGGATCTATTAAAATGCCACAAAGAATAACTCTGTACTTTATAATTTAGAATACAGCACTTTCCTAATATGTTACTTCTGTAGGTACACTCACTACCTATGGAAAGAAGGGTTTCCCTGGGAAACAATTCCCTGCTCAACATGATGTTGCTTCTGTATTTAACCTGTAGTTTATATCTGGGGAGGGGAGGACACAGATGAGGAATGGGAGAAGGGGAATAATTTTTTCTGTTCAGTTTGTGGAGGATTTTGCATTGCCTTTTTCAAAAGGATGAATGTGAACAAATGGGAATAGTTCACAAATGTGAACTATTTAAAAAAGCTATGACTGAAGATCTCAGCCATTTTCTCAAAACCCAACATGTTTAAGTAGCATTCATGCTGCTACTGAGTTTTACAGAAACAGCAACCAGTGCTGACTGGTTAACCAGGGAATAAAACTCTGTACACGGAGGTGAATATAAAGTTTTTCCACATTTCCTGCTGAGACCTTATCTCATAGCTTATCACACAGACCAAATAAAAATGGAATTTAATTGACGTCACTTCACGCTAGAATATTAATGGAGCCAGAAAATATCTGCCTAAGGACCTTGCTGATCTTAATGACTTGTGTGATATCTTATCTAGGGAAGAATTTTATGCTTGCTCACATCACAATCTGAATAAGCAAAATAAGGAAAAATAAGGAAATATGTTAGGACATAAGTACCAATTTAAATTTTGCCTCACGAAAGCTGCATCTATAGAGTAAGGAAAATGAATTGCTTTTTCTTAAACAAATCTGTACATGAAAAGGTGGTCATCCTATTTACTGCTTACCAATTAAATCCCCCCCTTGTTTGGCACTATTTTTAACATATTCATGTGCTAATCAGCCTTTCTGCTGTAAAATGTTCAAACCATTCTTAAAGTTTACAGTTGCCATGAAATTAACATGAGAGATTTTATTCTGTCAGTAGCCCTCATTAGTTAAACAGTATTTCCTATTTGATTGTTTATTCCTGTGTGCGGCTTGCAATTACAAATGCCCTGGTAATATACAAATGTATTCTGCAAACCACAGAAGACCTTAAAAACCTACACATGACACCATCTGTTTCATCACTTTTCTCAGGAAAAGCACTGTGTCTTCATGGCCCAGGTGGTTCAGAACTGGGAAGAAAGGGCTGCTTTTGTTAAGGCACAAATCCATATAAATTTGCAGCCTAGCATTACTTAGATTTGCAGTTATGTGGTAATATTTCTGTTTATTTTTCATTTTGACTTTTTATTATCAGTCATGTCACTGTACTTCCTTGTTTTAGCTGAGAAGCAAAAGGACCAACAGAGCCTGAGAAAAGTCCTTCCTGCCTTTCCAAATTGGGTGGGAAGCACAGTCTCATGAGAGTGAGTCCTATTTTGGTCTTATAACCAAAAACATTTAAATAGGTAGGGAGGAGATTTAAAGCTGTGCATTGTATTTCACAGAATCAGAGAATCACAAACTGGTTGACGCTGGAAGGCGTCTCTGGACGTCATCTGTTCCAACCTCCCTGCCCAAGCAGGGCCACCTAGAGATGGTTGCCTAGGACCATGTCCAGATAGCTTTTGAATATCTTCAAGGAGACTCCGTAGCCTTCCTGGGCAACCTGTGCCAGTGCTCAGTCACCTTTACAGTGAAAAACTGTTTCCTGATGTTCAGAGGGACACTTCTGTGTTTCAGTTTGTCATTGCCTCTTGGCCTGTCACTGGGTATCACTGAAAAGAGCCTGGCTCCATCTTCTTTGCACTCCCCCTTCAGGTATTTATATACATTGATGAGATTGCCTCTCAGCTTTCTTTTCTCCAGGTTGAACAGTCCCAGCTCTTTCAGCCTTCAGTCTTCAGACACTTCTCCCAGGTGCCATGATCAGTCAAAGATTATTGGGAGTGGCCTCACAATGATACCTGCCAGCTCCCTCAGCACTTGTGGGTGCATCCCATCTGGGCACGTGGACTTAGGTAAATCCAATTTCATTAAGTATTCCCTGACCTGATCCTCTTCTACAAAGGATACCTATTCCTTGCTCCAGACTTTCCCCATGGTGTCTGAGGTCTGGGATTCCTGAAGGCCAGCCTTGCTAGTATAGAGTAAGGCAAAGAAGGCATTCAGTACTTCAGCCTTTTCCATGTCCTGCATAACCAGGTCCCTGTGTCATTGAGCAATGGGCCCACATTTTCCCTAGTCTTCTTTTTGTCACCTATGTACTTATAGAAGTCCTTCATGTTGTCTTTGACATCCTGGCCAGATTAAGTTCCATTTGGGCTTTAGCTTTCCTAATTTTCTCCCTGGTTGTTTGAACACTTTTTTTGTATTCCACAAANCTTATCACACAGACCAAATAAAAATGGAATTTAATTGACGTCACTTCACGCTAGAATATTAATGGAGCCAGAAAATATCTGCCTAAGGACCTTGCTGATCTTAATGACTTGTGTGATATCTTATCTAGGGAAGAATTTTATGCTTGCTCACATCACAATCTGAATAAGCAAAATAAGGAAAAATAAGGAAATATGTTAGGACATAAGTACCAATTTAAATTTTGCCTCACGAAAGCTGCATCTATAGAGTAAGGAAAATGAATTGCTTTTTCTTAAACAAATCTGTACATGAAAAGGTGGTCATCCTATTTACTGCTTACCAATTAAATCCCCCCCTTGTTTGGCACTATTTTTAACATATTCATGTGCTAATCAGCCTTTCTGCTGTAAAATGTTCAAACCATTCTTAAAGTTTACAGTTGCCATGAAATTAACATGAGAGATTTTATTCTGTCAGTAGCCCTCATTAGTTAAACAGTATTTCCTATTTGATTGTTTATTCCTGTGTGCGGCTTGCAATTACAAATGCCCTGGTAATATACAAATGTATTCTGCAAACCACAGAAGACCTTAAAAACCTACACATGACACCATCTGTTTCATCACTTTTCTCAGGAAAAGCACTGTGTCTTCATGGCCCAGGTGGTTCAGAACTGGGAAGAAAGGGCTGCTTTTGTTAAGGCACAAATCCATATAAATTTGCAGCCTAGCATTACTTAGATTTGCAGTTATGTGGTAATATTTCTGTTTATTTTTCATTTTGACTTTTTATTATCAGTCATGTCACTGTACTTCCTTGTTTTAGCTGAGAAGCAAAAGGACCAACAGAGCCTGAGAAAAGTCCTTCCTGCCTTTCCAAATTGGGTGGGAAGCACAGTCTCATGAGAGTGAGTCCTATTTTGGTCTTATAACCAAAAACATTTAAATAGGTAGGGAGGAGATTTAAAGCTGTGCATTGTATTTCACAGAATCAGAGAATCACAAACTGGTTGACGCTGGAAGGCGTCTCTGGACGTCATCTGTTCCAACCTCCCTGCCCAAGCAGGGCCACCTAGAGATGGTTGCCTAGGACCATGTCCAGATAGCTTTTGAATATCTTCAAGGAGACTCCGTAGCCTTCCTGGGCAACCTGTGCCAGTGCTCAGTCACCTTTACAGTGAAAAACTGTTTCCTGATGTTCAGAGGGACACTTCTGTGTTTCAGTTTGTCATTGCCTCTTGGCCTGTCACTGGGTATCACTGAAAAGAGCCTGGCTCCATCTTCTTTGCACTCCCCCTTCAGGTATTTATATACATTGATGAGATTGCCTCTCAGCTTTCTTTTCTCCAGGTTGAACAGTCCCAGCTCTTTCAGCCTTCAGTCTTCAGACACTTCTCCCAGGTGCCATGATCAGTCAAAGATTATTGGGAGTGGCCTCACAATGATACCTGCCAGCTCCCTCAGCACTTGTGGGTGCATCCCATCTGGGCACGTGGACTTAGGTAAATCCAATTTCATTAAGTATTCACTGACCTGATCCTCTTCTACAAAGGATACCTATTCCTTGCTCCACACTCTCTCCACGNCCAGACTTTCCCCATGGTGTCTGAGGTCTGGGATTCCTGAAGGCCAGCCTTGCTAGTATAGAGTAAGGCAAAGAAGGCATTCAGTACTTCAGCCTTTTCCATGTCCTGCATAACCAGGTCCCTGTGTCATTGAGCAATGGGCCCACATTTTCCCTAGTCTTCTTTTTGTCACCTATGTACTTATAGAAGTCCTTCATGTTGTCTTTGACATCCTGGCCAGATTAAGTTCCATTTGGGCTTTAGCTTTCCTAATTTTCTCCCTGGATGTTTGGACAATTTTTCTGTATTCCACCAAGGTTACCTGTCCTTGCTTCCACCTCTGTATGCTTCCTTTTTGTGTCTGAGTTTGGCCAGGATCTCCTTGTTCTTCCATGCAGGCCTCCTGGCATTTTTGCCTGACTTCCTATTTGTTGGGAGGGACTGCTCTTGAGCTTAGAGGAGGTGATCCCTGATCAACCAGCTTTCTTGGGCCCCTCTTCCCTCCAGGGCCTCATCCCATGGGACTCTTCCAAGAAGATCTTTGAAGAGGCAGAGTCCACTCCACTGAAGTCCAGGGTTGTGATCTTGCTTTATACCCTTCTCACTGCCCTCAGGAGCGTGAACTCCACCATTTCATGGTCACTGCAGCCAAGGCTGTCTTTGACCTTCACATTCCCAACAAGCCCCTTGTTGTTGGTGAATACGAGGTCCAGCAGAGCACCTCTCTTTGGTGGCTGAACTGATTTTGGTTGAGTTGTATTCAAATTGAGCTTTCAAATATTGAAGTTGCAAACTTGTGCCCATATCTAGAGTAAGTTTAATGTCAAAATGTCATGTTAGTAGATGATTGTCATTGTTGAGACAAATCAAGTCATTGTGGGGGTGTGAGTGTGGGGAAAGCAATGCCTAACATGGGAGAACTCACCAGTGGTACCACTTCTCACAGGCAAAGGCAGCCAGTCCCCAGCTGATTGTACCCATCCTGCTTCTGCAGAAACTTAGCTCCTAGGACCTACTGGGCTTACAGGCACCTTTTCAAAAAGCTTCTTTTTTAAAACACTAGTCCAATGACTCTTTAACAAAAGGTAGTAATAAAATAACAAATAAAGCTAGTAAAAAGGGGAAAAAAGTGTTATTTGTCTAACACAGGAGTGCATTATGACTACAGAATGCAAGAACTATGTATGTGAATGAAAGTTGGATGTGCTTTTAAAATTTGCTACCAAAATTATTAGCTCAGTAAGTCTGAGCCTCTTCCAATGGGTTTAGGTCTTCTTGAGAGAGCTGACCAGTGACCAGCAAGCCTTCATTAAACACATCACTGTTGACCTGGAGACAAAGGCATCATATTTTACAGTACTGCTAAGCTTGCCAGGCATTAACTACCCTAGTTGTGTAGGTGCCAAACAAGTACAGCAGGTGAGCAGCTCTTTACTTAAAGTGAAAGCAAAGCTGTGCCCGATGCCCAAATCATGGCTATCAAGATACACAGCTGAGGGCTTTTTTTCCTCCAAGCCTCTAAAAGGCTATTTCTACACATCAAAAAGTTTTTAAAAAATTGTGAATTTTGCATAATCAGCATTAGGAGTTTGTATTACTTACTCTTCCAATGGTTATTGGTTTTAAAATAAATTCCCTGCTGAGGCAAGAAATATATTTACACAGAGATATTTCTAGAAAAAAACTTCTTCCCCCATCCCCAATGTTACATTTATTCATAATTTCACATCTGTCACAACTGGTCTATTACAAACTACCCAAAGGATTGTGTTCCTTGAACTCAGGAGAAAATTGTATTTTACGCTTGCAACAAAAATATTTTATGAATTTTTTGGTCTAAATAAAAAACCCAGCTTACTGTTAAGTGAATACAGGAGCTGAGAAATGGTAATACTATGCTTGTAAACCAGACTGGATTAAAAGAAACCCTGAATGTTCTATAAGCCCTAAGTATGGCTCAGATAAAGAAAACTTCAGATCAGGCAATTTAAAGGACAATTTACCTATTCCTCTTAAGATAAATGTGGGGTATGAATAAAAAAAAATGTATTTCCAATATTGCTTTATTTGCCAAATGCTGTATTATCTGAGACAAAAGATGTTTTCAAGATTATATGTGAAGGAAGGTATTTTATGGACTAGCCTTGCATTATAATTGATTTTTTTTAACAAATACCAAAAATGCAATTGTTTGGCAGTATAAATAAATATTTAGGGTCACAGAAAGTACTGTATTGGATCAGATCAGTGTTCCAACTCTGATGAAGAAATGCTTCAGATATCTCAAAAGCACATACTGGAATGGATATTTTTGGAACAGCCTATTATAAATCACCTTATTCAGCAATCTGACTTGTGCCCCAAAGCATGAGAGTTCTTATGTTATATTTTTAATACTAACTAATCTGCAACTGTGGATGATCACATTATTCATATAAATGCATAAAATCCACTGAATCTATGGCATTTTCTGGACAATCATTCCATAAAAATCAAGAAGTGTACAAGACAAAGTAAACATATTACCTGGCAGAAGTACCTGAATCACTTACTTTATTTCAGTTGCATGTCTAATTTGTGTTTTGACAGAATAAATACCCACTGTGTTTTCTACCTGGCCTGAAACTAGGAGCTTTCCACACCTTGTGATGATTTGTAAGGAACATCTTAGGATGTCTCCTATTCCTGCTACATCCTGTTAGAGATAAAGATGTCTGGAAATAATAACAGTAGTTTCACATAAGAGCACATTAATGATACTAACAAGAAGTAGCAGCACTGGTGGTGTTTCTGCTGTGTTCTGTATGTACCTGGCTGTGCCCATTAAGCTATGTATGACTTTGACATGTAAGCACTGAGTAATGCCCAGCACACCATAGGTCAATGACATATTAAAATCTATATTTAGAGAGACAACATTATAGTATTATCAGGCAACTTAGTTGATCTTTTTCAAACAGTATAGGAGTTATTGCATCAGGAGGAGAAGACCTGGGTTCCTTCTGTTTCCTCTGTGTTTTACTGATATGTAGGTGGATTTGGCTTTACTCCTTGTCTTCCCCATGGGCCAGCTGGGGCAGACG
Organism: Pandion haliaetus; assembly: GCA_013401275.1. Lineage (NCBI taxonomy): Eukaryota > Metazoa > Chordata > Aves > Accipitriformes > Pandionidae > Pandion > Pandion haliaetus. The sequence continues at coordinate 12,508 of VYZV01038013.1, read as the reverse complement.
CAGGGCCCTCCTGCTCTTAGACCACTTGCCTCTGTTTCCAGCGCATAAGGCCTGCTGAGATACCTGGAAGCAGCAAAAACAATAAATGCACTGATTTCAAAATTAGCTTTTAGAGGAGTACCCTTGTTAAGATTGGAAATCTATAAAAACGTGTTTTAGGTAAAGACTTTCTTCTTCCTAAGCGAGAAAAGATTTCAAAGGACCCAGTGATTCCCTTTAACTTGAAGAAAAGGTATCAGGCTGTTAGAGGAAACAAATCCTGGAAATGCAAGTGTTATAGTTTTACAAGCAAGCACAAGGAAACACTCGCACTCTTAAAACTTGCACGGCTGACATAAATAAGATAATCCATTTTAGTTTTAAACTGAGTAGTTGTTTGTGTGGCTGCACATCAAAACAATGTGCGGTAAAGAAGCAGAGGAGGAGCCTCATTTTGCCGGCTTTGCTGTGTTAATAGGAACTGCCCTTTAGGTGGTGCTCTAAAAGTGTCCTGTGTACCAGAGCAGCGGCTGCCCAAGCAGGGAGTGCAGTCCTGTTGTGCAGTGCTGCACTGTAAAGAGGGAAGAGCTCCTTTCCATACATGCCATCAAACAAATCTTCATCATTTTTAGCTTCCTTCTCAGATACCCAGCGTGGTCCTTGGTAAAAGTACTTGCCGGTCTTTTGCCTCAAGTACCTCTCGTTACCTGATTTCTGTCATGATCGGTATTTTTATTGCTGCAATACTGACTTCTCCTCACCCATTTCCTGCATTGCTGATGAGTAGGGGAATAAGAGAGTCTGGAGACAAGGAAACTAAAGAAATATCTCTGTGCAGTGTGTCACTGCACATGACCCTTCTCTAAGTTCCTGGCTGAGTCCTGGGATGTTGCCCTAGCTGTTTGCCAGATGGGTAGGCAGCAAGGAGTGAGAAGGAGGAGGGTAGCCATGTATCTTTCATTTCAATACACTCTGTTTTTAAATTATTGGTAACATTTTCTGTGGAAAAATAACTCGTTCTGTCATCACTATATTCAAGTTTATCCACTTTTTGCTCTCTCACCTTTTTAGCACAAAAATTCTCATGAGTTTTGAGGTAATGTGAAGGGACAACTTTTCTTGTAGTGTTCTCAATGTTTCCTCATAGTGCTGTTACATTGCAAAAGCAGGAAATGTCATGTGTGTACAAAGGGTGTAAGAATACAAACACAGCTCTCTAAACACTCTTGGGCTTTTGAGAACAATAGTATTTCTCAAGATTGACTGATTGTATTGCCTATACACAATGCTTTCTCTCTCTGCTAAATACTTATGACAAAAAAGAGAATGAACTGCTTACTTGTCAGCTGAGTATATTTTCCTCTGGCTACAATCTGCAAAAGATAAGTGTTAGTATAGTCAATTTTTCTGTGTAAGAGCAGAGTTCTAGCTGATGCCACCAGAAACATGTTCCTGCCCACACCTGTTAGAGAAACAGCAACTCCCTGGCCCAGAATGAAGCCCCAGGTTACAGTTTTCCAGCACGGGGTGTCTCAGTAGTCCAGCTGGCATCAGCTGTTGTTTAAGCACCACATTAGCTAGAGGATGTCTAATTCTTTGTCAGGACAGGGTTTCATTCTTAGTGCGGAAACAGCACTAATGCTTTGTCCTTTTCTGGGTAGTTTTCAAGTCTGTCAAATTGCCTACCTGTGCTGATGACCTTCATTTTGTTATACAAGATTCTTTCTTTCTTAATCCAAGCTTTTTTCAATGTTTTCTTTCTTTCTTTCTTTCTTCCTTCTTTCTTCCTTTCTCTCTCTTTCTCCCCCCAATATTGGCAGACATCTAAGGCAGTAAACACTCATCTGTTCACCCTGATTTAAACTGAATGTGGTTGGGTTTTGTCTTTCTTCATTGTTTTTTCTAACAACCCAGATCTGACATACAGGGGCATGCAACATGCTTATAAACATTTCCAGTGTGTCATATTTGTTTCCCTTGACGAATACTCATTGAGTGCTCCTGGGAACTCCTTCCTCTGCTCTGGCATGCAGTGGCTGCCAGATTTTTCTTGTTTCCTTTCCATTGCCAAACAACCCACAGCTCCCAAATTACTTGTAGGCACCTTTCTAATGGGACTATACAGTCAGGATGCAAATGACTAATTTTTTTTTTTTTACTGTGGTACAGCTCTTCTTCATTGCTCCTGAGAGCTTGGATTTTCAGGTGGTACCAGGTCCTGCCTCTGCCTCTTCTTGATTACGTTAAGAGCCACCTCTCACTGCTGGTGGGTGCAGGTAGCAGCCCGTGGAACAGCTGGGCCAGAACAATTCTGGCCCCCTGCAAAGCTGGGCATGTGCCACAGTAATTTGCCTTTCCTCTTACACAGGTTGACTAAGAAAGGACTCAGATGCTTCCTACTTCAGCTTCCACGTTTTTCTCAAGGGTTTTGTCATAAAAATCTACAGTCTTTTCAAAGGGGAATACATAAATATCTCCAATAATTTGGGGCAATAATTTAATCCTTATGCAGGATAGATACTCTGGCCTCTCCACAGCTTCCCAGTCTCTGACTCAGCATTTTATCACTTGTCCCAGTGTACAAGCAATTGCTTTTTTTCCATGTGAACAAGTTGCTAAACCCTCCTGTTTCTCATCTGCTGAATTCTGGGTTCCAGAAAACCACAACAGAAGCAGCACAGTGCTGCACTCCTTGTCCTTTGGGCCTGCACAGGCAACATCTTGGCAGTGTGGGTGCATGGTGGCCTCAGTGAACTGGCCAGCCTTCAAGCCAAGAAAGACTTAGGAAACCTTCTGCTACAGAAACCCATTTAGCTGCAAGATCAGTTTTTCAGCTTGGTTTTAGGAAAGTCCCTTTGAAACCTTTGTTGTGACCATCCTGGACTACCTTTCACAGCTGTTTTTTCATGACTTTTCTGACCTCCTAAAAGGGCCTGAGAAATTTTTTTTCTCCAAAAACATGTTCCTTTTCTCAAGAAAGTCTATATTTCAGTATTTTCTCATGAAGAGTTACAGTACTTATGCAGAGGACATACTTCAGAAGACTGGTTCAAATACTTCTACCAATAATTACTCCTAACCCCCAAATTATAAAAGATCATCTTTTGTATGGGAAGGTCTGGGCATCAGACCTTGCTCCTGACCCTTTCTTAGTTGTAGGGGAACATGTGATATACTCATATAATGAAAAAGAAAACTATGCAGAAGAACAGGAAGATGATCCACTCAGTTCTTTCCTTTCCAAACTAACAGGTGCGTAATGTTCCTGTCTTTCATTTTACCATTAAATGTGTTGCAGGGTCTTTCATCTGGCAATCGTTACATTGAATTCAGCCAGTTTTGCAAAAGGCTGAAAGTTATTTCCATGGCAGAGGTGTTTTATATTCTTCAAGCCAAGTTTCAGGGGTCTCTATTCCATCACATGCATGAGAAAACCCCTCTTCAAGTACAGCTCTATTGAGCTCAGCAGTGAGCTCCCTGGAAATGGCACTGGGGTCTATTACAGGCCAGGCTCAGCCATGCTGGGGGGCCACAGAGACATGAGGTAGTTATAAAAAACAAAACAAGGTTTTCTTTTTCTATCATTCACAGGTTAAAGTCTGCTATGAACATGAGTTTTTAATTAGGTTGATGGCTGTGGGAAATGTATGTGCAGTTAAACTAACATGTTCAGGAGCTCTTGATCATAATCTGTCCTGTGATGAGTAGCACAAACCTGACTGTTTCATCAACCTGGTGAGTTTTTCAGCATAAGTGAACTCCTGAGAAGGACACTGCTCACCTGAGAAAGCTTCTCAGGAATTTACGGATGGATTTGTTGCCCAAAAATAATTTTGATTGTCAGTTTAATACGCTGGGCTCTATTATTTGAAACAAAACCTTGAGTTGTTTATCTTTTCAGATTAGGTTACGTAACTCTCTAGGCTCTAATTGAGAAAGTAATCAGGCTTCTAGGAAGTGGTGAAGAAGCACATTCCTTCTCTTTCTCTGAAAAACCAAATTCCTTTTCATTTCTGCTTTACTACACATCAACTAAAGTAATAGGAGGATTTTTGTTGTTATCAAGTGGACTTCAGACCAGAGCTATTGCCTTGATGGTAGAACTGGTTTTCTGATCTTAAGCCTGAAACAACAAAGAGTTTCTGTGTGTTTCTGTGTATTTATGGTTTTATCTTACTATCTAATAGTAACAAACCCTTCCTCTTTTTTTTTTTTTTTCCAGACCCTTCCTTGCTGACAGCGGTGACTTAGATCTTTTACAAGTTTGAAAACAGAGGCTTTTTCAAGAGATTGGTAAACCAAGATACCACTCTGACTTTCAAAGGTTTGAGTGCATTGGGAAGAACATGGTTTCAAAATAATGTTTAGGGTAGCACTTAAAGGAATTAAAACTTTATTTGGAATATAAATATGAGTCTAATTTTAAACAGTATAAAAGCATTGGTGTGGGCATGATGTCTGAGTACAAAGATAAGGGATGGAGGTAACACCTTTTATTAGACCAGAGCGAAAATTGACCAGGGTTTAAGCAGATATCTCTGCACTGATCACCTCTTAAAGATAATGCACCTGGTATGTGTGAAGAAGAGGGAACATTAATTTGAAGTAAAGCAGAAATGAAAAGGAATTTGCCTTTTCAGAGAAAGAGAAGGAAGGTTTCCTAGCTTGTTTAAATAACTAGTGTAGATGAAGGCAGATCTTGAAGTTATTTGTTTTCAGTTGGTTTGTGGTTGGAAGGAAGTTCCACCTCTGCTTAATTATCTAACTCCTTCCTTGCGTTGTGCTTCTCTTGAACAAGCACCTCATTATATCAGTCTTTAAAGGACTGAGCAAAGTGAGCAAAGTGAGAGAGCAGCAGCTTGAGCTAACTAATGACAATAAATTCACAAATGTGCAGTTGGACCTTCACCGGCTTTGAGGACAGGACTGAACTCCTGCCAGACAACTGGGCTACAAGATACTGTGAAACTCTGGGAAGGAGCAACAGAAAGGGCCATGGGGGGTGGGGTGGGGGGGAACCTTTAACTTGGAGCTCAGTAACAAAGGAATTGCTTTGCAAAACTGCTTGTTTGCCTGTGTAGTCATTATGGGATGCAGCTCTTAATGGGCACAGAGGTTCAGTTACTACAATCATTCCACCTGTTCTGGAGCTGGAGGCTGCGCTGTGAAGAACTCCTGGGAAACAGAAGCACTAAACACTAGTGTCCAAAGCGACGGTTCTACAGGCTTTCTTTTACCCATGTACACATAGATTGGATCACTTCCTTTGTATACTAGGGTGCAGAGCGATTTTTACTGTCCCTGTTTCTCTCTGAGCACAAGGACAGAGAGAAACATAAATTTTACATGGTGTTGAGGGTATGTGATACATATCCCAAACTGTGTGCTACATGGGACTATGCTAATGGTTAAATCTTACCTTCTGTGTCCTTTGTGACAGTCTGCTGCAGGCAAGCCAGATTTTCCTCTTTCTGAGCAAATCAGTTTTCTTTAGAACAACATGTCATTTCCTTATTTCACAGGTTTAACAAACTTTGCAAGAGTTTGCAAAGTATTAGGACACAAGAAAAGGCAGATACAAGAGATCCAATTCTTATTTGCACTGTAGCCGCTCCATGCTTATTGGCAGGAGGCAGGAGCTTCAAAAAATAGTTACACTAATCTTAAGGTAGTTTTAAACTACAAGATTGATGTAAATGCTACTCAGTGCGTATTTGTCCTGCACGGTACCCATGACTTAGTTGTGCAGACACTGTAAAAACAGAAAAGTCCTGCCTTGAGCTTCTGGCCATCTAAAGTCAATGTGCCAGAATTTAATCTCCTGCAGAGCTTGCCCTTCTTACCTAGAGAGAAGCATGACTTTTGGCACAATATTAATATACAGATGTGAACATGCTGCTGTAGCAGATAGATTGCCATTTGGATGTGTATTACCGCAGTCTGCACTAGATGGCCTGTTCTACAGCAAAGAAAGGTGCAGAACAAGGAAACTGCATAAGGTGAGATGATCCATGAAGAAAATCGTGCAAATATGTGCTTTTAAGGGAGACACAGGCGAAGTAAGGTTCCCTCAAATCATTAGTCTCGGATGAAGCTACCACATGCCAGGCAGAAGTATTGCTGTCAGTGCTTTCTGAAGGAAAGAGCAGCATGCTGAGAAGGCTTGTGCCTTCCGCTGATGATCACAGAGAGATAACATCCTCAGCACATGCACTGAAGGAAAAAGATTTATCACTGACAATCCAGTGTGGAGGAGACAAGAGGCCAGAAGTAGCTGACCTCAGGGGCTGCTTACCTGATAAAAACAGGGGGGGATTCCCTTACAACATCAATGATCTTTACTGTACTGAGAGGTACTCCTGGCACCATGTATTTTAATCCTACTGTAGAAAGCTGGAGACATATTATTTTGGCAGAAGACACCACCAAGCGCAGGAGTATAGTCACTGCATGTAGGCTTTGCTAAAGCAGAAGCTGTTACAAACCATACTAACTGCCCTGTACAAGTTTTTGGCCATGCTATAATGTATTTTTTCTGCAGTGCCAAAACAAACTAAAGGTCTTTGGCATTTTAAAAATATGGATTAACTTGAAAACCCTTCAAACATAGTTTTAAGGTATTCTAAAATAAAATTGAAAAAATGGAACAAAACTAAAATGAGGCTTCAGGGAATTAAGTACTCAAAACTTTTTAGGTGACTGTGTTTCAAACTGAAGGTGCTCCTGGTGATGATAATGCACAGCACAGTACTGATGTATCTCTACAGCTTCCAGTTGAGAATTCAGCTTATTTCACTCAGGGTCCCCTACAGCATATTATACTGCATGCATGAGACCTGCACAGGTACAGGAGCTAGTGTGACTGAAAAGATCACCTATTAGTTTATTTTATGCTTACAAGAAAAATTATTGTTACAAACTATGTGTAATCAGAGTTTTTCATGGCAACACAAATTTTAAAGGAATGAGGAATTTAAATGTCTTTAAATAGTTACAAGATTAAATATTAAAAAAACCCACCTGGCCTCTTCTTGGCATCCTGACTCATCTGCTCCCATGGGCTGTGTGATGAGACCCATTGTTCTAGTGCAGCACCCACCTGAGGAGGAAACAGGAGAGGCCAATCCATGATCACTTTGAGGCCAGGGGGGCTGCAGTCCTGGAACAGAAGTCTTAGCATTGCTGGAAGTTGCCTTCTAAGGGGCTTGTAGGTTTCTGTCTGACCTGAAAAGCCTGAAAGCAGCTGAAGGGAAGGAGACTTTGCTGAAGCATCTCTTGTAAGCTGCCAAGTGGGAGAAGCTAGTTTTGAGTCTGCTGCATACAAGAGGACTGCGTTGGTTGTCAGCTTTACGTCCACTCTTGATAAAAGAGTAGAAACTGTTTACTGGATGCAAACTGTGTTTAAAATCCTAACAGCATTATCAGTTTGTAACTCTTTGAAATCAAATAAATATTTGTCTGTAGGGCAAATCATAGCCCCAGCCCAAGCTCAAGCTTGCTGGCTGCTTTGCTGCCCACCAGTTTTATCCACATGTTGAAGAGATCAGTATATGTTCTTTGAATTTAGCCAGAATTCACTGTTTTCCAATAGAAAACTGCCCTGCTCAGATCATTTACCAGCACCTGCATTCACTCCTCACATAGATCAGTATTGATATCTGGGTCAGATTTTTTTCAAAAATCTCTTACCTCTACTGAAAAACAGCAGAACTATGACACATATTTAGCAGTATCTTTGGTTTCAGAACTGTACTCAGTCAAATGTTTATCCCCATGGGTTCCCTGTTTTAGCCCAGCATTTAAAATATTGGATTCCTGTTTTAGCCCAGCATTTAAAATATTACAACTTATGTTGCTTTCCCTCTATGTTAGTACCACTTTACTCTTTGCCACTTGCTTCCCTTTACCTGTTCTCTGTGTGTTACAATGTGATATTTCATGTGTATTGAATGAGCCCTTTGTGAACCTGCAAGAGCCTGCTTCAGTGACTGGGTTTGACCTGGCTGGGACTCCCAGCTAAAGCTGCAGTAAAGCCAAAACTCCATGATTCAGGCTGAGAAAAATTTGGCATTTTAATTTTCTATCTCCTATTCTGTTCCTCTTTTTCTGCCCTTAATTACTGGCAAGCCCCTGGGACGCTCACTTCATGCTCTTCTCCAGCAGACTGCTCAGGGAGGCATGATGAGATTTAGGAGTGAAGGGAAGGCAGAGAAGAGCTCTGTCCTGTTAACAGACTAATGCAAGATTGCTTGGCACACAGACTGGAAGCTGCCTGCTCTGGCAGTGTCAATGGTAACTGCAAGAGGAGGTGACTGAAACCAAGCTGCCTCCTCCTGAGGCAGAGTCACAGGTATGTTCCAGCAGAAGCGTACAAAACCTCATCTGAAGATCTTGGCATTGCCGGACTTGCTCTGAAGCATCCCCTCCAAACTCGTATCAGCTGATCTCTGTGAGGACTGGATGTCTGCTTTGGAGAAGTGGAGCAGCAAGATGGATTGGAAGAACTGGAAGAGTAAGTGGTTCAACCAGTCCCACTGCTATGGACCTACTGGGACCCCTGTGTTAAAGGATGACAGCCCAACCAGCCTGGCACTGGGCCTTGTCACTCTTGATTTTTGACAGCTGAAAAATGGGGGCAGAGAGGAAGGTGCAGAGGTGGGAACTCTGTGGTGGACAGAGCAGCAAACTTCAGGGCTGTATCCCCCCCTTCCAGCCCCACAGTCAGTAACTGCATGCTTGGCCACACAGCCTGTGGGCAGAGGATCCATTAGAGTTGGCACCATTAGGGAAGTGTTGATTGCCCTGGGAGGCATGCAGGTAGCACTGGAAGCTGTGGGATAGGAGAGCTTATGCACAGTTTGGAGCCAGGTTGAAGACCTTCCTCAGGTGTAAGGACTGGCTTGTCGCCAAGACATATGCACAGCTGCACATGCATGGGAGCTCATGCAGAGCCAGGCTGCATCCACGCCACCTGCCTAAAGCCCCTGCTCATGCAGATGAGATCTAGGAAGGAGAAAATGTCTGCTCTGAGCCCTTCATCAAGAAGCAAATCACCACGATGTCCACTCAGCTTCTCCTGTGCTTCCTTCAAATCCTCATGCTCCTCTTCCTTGCACCTGCTGTGCTCTCAGCCCAGCTGCTTTTCACATGCAGGACCCAGTGCCCCCCACTCTCTGCCAACCCTGCTGCCAGGGCCTGGGCAGGAGGGTGAGGAGCAGCAAGTGCTGAGGCAGGGGCTCCTGCACGAAGCCTGGACGTTCCTGCAGCAGCCCTAGCTCCCTGCTGGGAATCGCAGCCCCTTGGGAATCCTACAGGACAGTTGGGGAGACTCAACATGGAAATCAAGCTGATGCTGGAGGCATTGATTCAGGATACTATGCAGCAAGCTTTGCTCAAAGATCTGACATGGTGACAGAGTTTGTTGAGGTGCCATGCCAGGAAGAGTAGAAGAGGCAACCCAGATAGGAGGAGGCACGAGTCACTAAGAGCAAATGGGACTATCTCAGTAATGCTTTTTAGCAGTTATGATCATCTGCAGCAATGAAAGGAAAGACCTGAAACAGTCTGATTTGCCTCAAAGGGTTCTGCTAGGTTTGACGCACATCAGAACAGCCTGGTCCCTTCCCACCACACTTTGCAGAGGGCTTCAATTCCACAACAAAAGGCGGGAGTATTTCTTTGGAGCAGCCATGCTCTAGGGACCCTGTGTGGTCAGGTACCTGATCAAGGATCAAAGGAAGAATAGAGTAAACATGGGCCTACTGCTGAATGGTGCAGGGGACCTGGTAACAAATGACATGGAAAAGGCCAAGGTACTCAATGCCTTCCCTCCTCAATGTTTACTGGTAAGACCAGTTTTCAGGAATCCCAGGTCCCTGAGACCTAGGGAAAGTCTGGAGCAAGGAAGACTTACCCTTAGTGGACGAGTACTAGGTTAGGGACCACTTAGACAAACTGGACACACATAAATCTATGGGGCCAAGTGCTGATGAAGCTGTGTGATGTCATTGCAAGACCATGCTTTGAATGGTCATGATGACAGGGAGAGAACAAATTACAATCCTGTCATCAAGAAGCCAATAAAAAAGATCTGAGGAATTGCAGGCTGGTCAGCCTCATTTAAATCCCTAAAAAGATGGAACAACTAATCCTAGACATGAGTTTCAAAAACATGAAGGATAAGAAGGTGATCAGGAGTAGTCACTATGATTTATGAAGGGAATAATCATGCTTAACCAATATGATGGCCTTCTACAATGAGGTGACTTGCTTGGTGTTTGAGGGGAGGGCAGATCCAACAGTGGGTATTGTTTACCTTGACTTTAGTAAGGATTTTGGCACTGTCTCCCAAAATATCCTGTAGACAAACTGATAAAGTATGGGCTAGAACTGGCTGAAAACTGGCTGAAAGACTGGGCCCAGAAAGTTGTGATCAGTGGGGACAAGTCACTAGTGGTGTACCCCAGGGTCAATACTAGGGCTAATGCTGTTTAACATCTTCATGAGTGACCTGGATGATGGGACAGAGTCCATCCTTGTCATGTTTGCAGATGATCCAGAACTGGGAGGAGTGACTAGACTAGGTGGTTGTATTGCCATTCAGAGGGACCTGGACAAGCTGGAGAAATGGTCAGAAATTAACCTCATGAAGTTCAACAAAGGAAAATACAAAGTCCTACATCTAAAGAAGTATAACCCCAGGCACCAGTACTCCTGGTTCATAGCTGTTTTGCTCCGTCAGATTAGATGCCAGTTACAGGGTCATGGTGGATTAAGGCAGCGGGTGCCATTCTAACCAGAAGTCAAGTGCCCAAAGCCTTCTGGGCCTTTTAAAAGGTTTTACATATTTAAAACCACTTTAATGTTGGAAAATTGCCATTCCATCTACGTAGGGTGTTGCTGCTGAGCTGAAATAATACAAGTGTCAGGCATGATACCCTACCCTCTCTGCTGGCTTCATATTGCTTCTGAGATGGGCTGCTCTCAGGGGCTTGGATGCACTCAGCAGCAGTAAAATGATGACAGATTGCTATTTTTCCTATGTTGATCAACTGTATGCTTTATGTATTTCACAGCCAACACTTTTCTGTCCTTTTCTGATAGTACCTGCACCCTTGTTGTGTGAAACAAAAAGCACACTGTGCCTGCAGTCACGTGTATCTCTTGAAAGGCTTTAAACCCCCTTCTTCTAAGCTTCCTCAGCTACAGATTAGGACATTCATCCTAAATGAAAGGACGAGAGAAGGATAATTCCCAAGATGCAAAGAGTAGCTACAGTGTTTGACAAATCCTGCTGACCTCCCCATAGTTTGCTGCTCCTCTTCCTCCACCCTCCCTGGCTCACACCTCCTCACCCACATAGGCAAAATACCTTGGAGGATATTTTTAATGCATGTGAATATAGAATCTAACTAATAAATGGATTTTTTCTGTGCCTCTGAGTGAAAGCACTGCAGTTGAAGGAGACTATGTTCTTCCTCCCTCCTTCTCTAACAGTTGGACTTGATCTTAAAGGTATTTTCCAACCTAAACAATTCTATGGTTCTCCTGTGTGCAAAACTCAACCCAGGAATTGCCAGTGGAGCTTCTTTTTTGTACCTCTGTGGTGGCCTGTTGTCTCTAGTAAGACCCTCCACCCTCACTGTTGGTCTTAAAGTAGCCTCACAAAGAATGCACCCAGTAGGTGCTCTTCAACTGCTTTTCAGAAACAGAAAGTATTTTGGAGGGTTGATGGTGCCAGTGTTTCCTGTTGCCAAGAGAATCATGATGTGTGCCTCTGGTCCCCTGGCTAGCCCTTGTTCCTGGCTGAGGGACCTGCTCTGACAGTGACAGGAGAGCAGGGAGAAGAGCCAAACACCATAATCCAGCTGGGCCACTTTGACTCACTGCTCTCCGTTTAAAAAACAGCTTTGACTGGGGCTAGGCTAGTGACAGGGATTGGTTTTCTGCTGCGGGCACTGGTCCCTTGACTTCTAGCATTGCAGTCATGTGCCCTTGTTCTCGTGGGGTGCTTCAACCTTCGAATGTCTGCTGGAAATACAGCACCGCAGAGAGCAAGCAGTCTAGGAGGTTCCTGCAGTGTGTGGAACATAACTTCATGACACAGCTGGTAGGTGAGCCTACCAAGGGAGGAGCCTCGCTAGACCTCCTTCCTGTTTACAAACAGGGAAGGACTGGTGGGATATGTGGTGGTTGGAGGCCGTCTCAGCCTTAGCAACCATGAAATTAGAAAATTCTCAGTTCTTGGTGAGGCAAGGAAGGTGGTCAGCAAAACCACAACTACAGACTTCCGGAGGGCAAACTTTGGCCTTTTCAGGACAGTGGTTGAGAGAGTCTCTTGGGAGACAGTCCTGAAGGGCAAAGGGGTCCACGAAGGCTAGACATTCTTCAAGAAGGAAATCTTAAAGGCTCAGGACCAGGCTATTCCCATGCACTGCAAGACAAACCGCCGGGGAAGAAGACTGGCCTGGCTGAATGGGGAGCTTTTTCTAAGACTCAAGGAAAAAAGGAGAGTTTACCGTCTTTGGAA
>VYZV01038012.1:27266-69529 GCA_013401275.1 Pandion haliaetus | reverse complement strand
TCGTTTATTTTAGGCTTTCACTTTCCCCTACTTCTCCATCTCTCCACCTCTCCTTCACCACTGACTCCAAGTGACAGTGCCTACCACTTGCTTTTCTCTGGTGACATCTGTCTTGTATTGAAACTGGGAAGCTTTTCTTGTGTGCTCTTTGGATCTAGTAATGGAGTCTTTCCCACCTCCAGGATAAAACAGGCTGTGGAATTGAACTCTGACTTTTGAATTAAGTGCAATTGATCATCCTTGCCTACACAGAAGATGAAACATGAAGCTTTTCCTGAACCAATTCCCATGCTGTCATTGTTCTCCCCTTATGCTTATCTCCCTTATAAACAAGGCAGAGCTTTTTTTTTTTTTTTTTTTAAATTAGTGTGGTCAAATTATCTGTCCTGTGGTATTTGTGCTAGCATATGCAACTTAATGTAGGCAAAAAAACCCTTTCCTCCCAGGCTTTTGAAACTCTTGGCTGGAATTTTCTTAACTTCAGGATGAAGTTAATATCCTGCACAAATGGTAGGACTTCTGAGCTTTACAAACTGAAAGCATGGCCTTGCTGTAGGAAGTGATCCTAAATGCAAGTGCTGGTAAGTAAGCCTGTTTAAAATAAGCAATATAATGAACAGCTGATATGATCTTTGATTAGATTTTTCAAGAAGTATTTAGTACTGATTGTGAGTAGTAGGATTTATTTAGTGATGGTGTAAACAAAATATAAAATTCTGAGTAAAGAAGTCTAAAAACTACTTATGCTACAGATTCAGCAGTGCCAAAAGTCTTACCTGCTTGTCAGGATTTATGTCTTGTTTATGCTTACAAATTTCTTGATTCAGAGGTATGTGTCATTCTTCAGGAATTCTCTAGCAGTGCACTTTTCTGGAATAAATGCAGGCCAAAAATGGGACAAACTCCACTGAAACTGTGTCACCCAGCTTTATAGGTTTGGTTTAAGTGTTCATGTGAAGATGGAAGGACAGGTTCTCTGCTCCTTTTCCTTAGAGTTTATTGTTAGCAGCCAAAGACCAAGGATTTTTAGGCAAGTACTTAGTTCACAAAAAATGCTTTCAACCTTGTAAAGTTGGCTTATATATAAAACTACATGCATTCCCATCTGGCTGCTTTTTGAAATATTCAGATTTGTTCACTGTCTGAAACAGGCTTCCTTTCTGACTCTCTCTCACCAATTTCCCTTCTGCAGCGTGATGAAGTTGGGAACAGTCTGTTAGGTTTACATCCCCAGTGACACATTCGTATCTCTCTACCCCAGTCCAATCTAAATTGGCTACTTTCCTAGGAGTACATAAAATGAGAGAGAACTAGTTAGGTGGAATTATGCCATGCTGAAAACCATGTAGCTGTTGATGTAAACTATCTGGTAGTCCCGGACCATGCCTGGCAAGCAGGGCAAGGTGCTTCCCCACGTCCTGAGTGGCAGTCTGGATTGTTCTGGTCACTGCTGGAAAAATTAGGCACTTTGATAAAAGAGGCCATCCATTTCAGAACAGAAATAACAAGGTAGTATGGCCCTTATTTTTATGTCCAGCTTCTGTTTGAATCTGCTGTGCCTGAGGTTCTCATAGTTGCAGTATGTTAAACTCTTCCTAATGAGCAACCTCATGTCCCTTCTGACATGTTGCCCCTTGACCTGGGATTAACTGATGGTCTTGGCTGAAGAGCTGGTGGTCAGCTGGAATATCTTGTCTTATTATGAAGGATTCTTGTCAAGGGGAATCAGTGAGAAGAGCCAGCTGGATCCATCCATGTGTTTCACACTTGGCATTAGCGTCGTGTATGTGATTAGAAACTCCATGTGTCCCCTTATGCCTGCATGGCTTTCAAACTGACCTATAAATGCAAGTTGGAGCCTAGGAGGTGGCGTTATGGCCATTAGTTTTTGTCTGAAAACAGAAGCTTGGGAATTATGGGAGCCCTTATATATGTTGCTACCATTGTTTCTGTTTGCAGTCTGTCTTCCTGACCCATTATGGTTGGGCAGTGTTGGGTTTTGAGCAAACATTGCAGCCGCTTTACTCATAACAATAGATCTTTTTTTTTTTATTATTTATTTATTGAGGATGTCTTTGGAAATGGAAATATACAAGTCTACTGGTGTATCTCTATTAAAACTTTTGTGGTGTTTGGCCCACTACCCTAATTTTTCAAGAGAATGTGTAAGAGCATCACCACATGCTGCATTCTTCCTTCTGCCAGTATCTTCCCTTCTAAACAGAAGGTTTGTGGAGAAACCACTAAAAAGGGAAAACAATGTAACAAAACCAGTGGGGCAGCAACTTTCTCTTTTAGCCTTAATCTCAATGTTGACTGGGGAGGCAAACAAACAAAAAAGATGGTGTTGGGGGTAAGGCACCTGGTTGGGAAGAAAGAAACTGGGTTCACCTACCATAGCACTTTAGTCTTGCAGTGCAGGCTCTGGCCTAGCTTGAAAAATGGACTGCCTGGACAAAATTGGCCACAGACTGGGCAAGAAGTCTTAATGGCCACAGGAAGCGTTCAACCTAGTTGTATCAAACATGCATAGTGTAACACTTGTAAAACTGAATCCAAAGCTGTTAGGCTAATAGCTGAGCCTTTGCACAACCTTGAGGAAAGCAGATTATGAAAAAAACTATATTTAGTGCATGGGGGCAGGAAGGAAGAAGGTACAAAGCACCTTGAAGCATATTTGGGAATAATCTGAAGTCTCTTTTCAGTTGGTACACAATCCCAGTCCTGATCACAGCGCACTACGTGTGTGTGTGTGTGTGTGTGTGTGTGTGCGTGTGATACAAACATCTGGGGCCCTTAAAGAAAGGAGAGACAAAACCAAGGTCAACATATGTCACTCGGCAGCGGGCATTGTAGCCCTTGTTGCTTAGATGGACTTTGAAAGCCCTGCTTGCTTGCAGGGCTTTAAAACATCTTTTCCTTCTAAAGCCTTTGCATCAGAAATGAACTCTTCAGTGTTTGAGAAACGTGATGAAGGTGGTTTACACATTCCTCATTGCAACATGGGGAAGCCTAGGGAGACAGCCAGTGCAACTGGTTTTTTTTCTGTGAGACGTTCCCAGCACTGCTTATGCTCTGGGATGAGGAAAGGAGAGAGTGCAGGGAAAAGGGGACATTGTGTCACCAGATCCTAACCACATTGATAGGAGTGGAAATATACCAGATTTCCTTGGCTAAGCTACTGTAGTATAATAGTTGACTGCAGTTTTCTTTTAACGTGGTTGGCTTGTGATACAGAGTCTCTGTTCTAAGTCCAGCCTGTGGGTTGTCATTTAATACGTGCTGATTAAACTCTGTAGGATCCTGTTCCTTTGGGCTGAAGTACGTCTTTGAAAAGGTTATCTCTGCATGGAGAACAAGCACCTCATACTGCTGGGATCTCCCACATAGCAGGGATGGCTACCCCTTGATTTACCCATACATAGCTAAGCCTTTACATGAGAGAGCAAATATTGTATTAGTTAAATTTTTCTCAGTGTAACTGAGCTAACAATCTGTTTTAGGGTTTTGCAGTGTATTAAGTTATTAAAAACTAATTTTGTAAGTAAGCAGCTGTTGGTTTGGCTCAGTTTTACTTCAGAATAATCTATCTGGGTGTATTATTTGCTTATATTGATACTCAAGTGTTGCATTTCAGTTGCGTTTTACAGTACAGCCAGAATGTCCTATAACCTTTGAAGGTAATAGAAGGCTATTGTAATTTAAAAATCCAGAGGCTTCTGATAAGCCCCAGGGGAAAAAAATCCAGTGCTGCTCAGTTACAATATATTTTGTTTAATCTTGGTTGGAGGGTGGGGGCCATGGTCATGACCCACTTCTGCTTGCTTATGTCTCATATCGAGTGCCTTAACTGTTTCTCTTTTTATCTTTTGAGGATAAAGCTTGGAAAGATATATTTGGTTTATTTTTATCATGTATCTAGCAATTGGAAGTGAATCTAGTTTTAAAAGAAGCCTTTAATTATCTTTCTTATATTCAGGATGAGGTGAATCAATACAACTTCTTTGTTGTGGCTTTCTAAGGCAGTGGGAAATCTCAGAGAGCTATTGTGTTCGCTTCAGTATCAGTTTAATGGTTTGCTTCAACGCTGAAAAGCTCCTCAGAATATGCTTCAAGGTATTGTGCTGTTGCCTTGCTTGTCTTCTGCAAAGACCAAGCAAATGCCTTTATGCCTTTCACTGGCAAAAGCAGAAGTCATTTTTATTGGAAGGGGGGGTTAATATGCTGGGGAACAGCATTCTCTCTGCATGTGAGGCTGCTGTCACTCCTTCACTTGTTTAATGTCTGTGGCTGAAGTGCTGTATAGTTTTAGGCATGGCGTGCGTAGCGAGCACAGTCTTTGGGCTGGCTGGTGCATGCTATCCTCCGAGGTGACTGTTCTCCCCCAGAGAGAGTAAGAGGCTACTCGACTCTGTGGAGTGCCAGAATAGAGGTTGCTCCTGCCTCTCCCTGCATGAGCAGAACACGGCTGCAGCTTGTAACTGCTCAAACACACGCTGCTTCTTAGGCTGTGCTCAAGCGCTTGTCTATGTCTGAAGAGCCTTTGCCCTTATGTAGATATTGAACAGATGAAGGTAAAATATCTAACATACAGCCTTTCTCACTCATTCATTTCTCTATGGTACTTATTGTTACAGTATCTACATACAGTTACCTTCACGTTACCAACGGAGAATCAAGATGCAAATTTGGGGTAAACTGCTAATTTGGGGCTCCTTATGTGAAAAGTTGAAATCCTCCGTTTGTTGGTACGGAATGCTTCATACTTGCATGCACAGATGTGCTTTCTACAGCTCTAGAAAATGGTTCTTGGTGGCTGTGGCTGCAGCCCTGGCATGCAGTACTTTCAGGCGCTTCCACTCAGCATTTCCATGCAAATCAGGGGGTTTCAACCTAGTTGCACGGAAAATAAAACCAGTTATGGTGGTTGCCTATCTGAAAGTTGGTGTAAATGGCTTGCTTGCCATCACACAGGTACTTTGTGGTGAAGCCTCCTGGCATACTAATGCAGCAAGCAATTACCTGAATCTTAAAATCATCTTTCTTTTCCCACTTCTGACTCAGAGAAGGCAGCTTCTGCAACAGAGTGAAAAGGGACATGCAGACAGCAGTGTCTCCTTCGCCACCTGACTTTGCCTTCCTCCCCACGCAGGCCTATCTCATGCAGAATGAGGCAGAGCCCCCAGGGGAAAAATAGCATCTAATCACATCACTGGAAGCAGAGCGCTTACGCATGCAGGTGCTGAAGCGAGGTCGCACAGCCTCCAATTTTAGTTCTATTTCTGAAGCCTGGAATACTCAAATGACATTTTTCCTTCCTCCTTTCTCTCCTGCTCCCAAGCCTTGTTTATTATAAATCTAACTACTCAAGGCCTGATGATACTGTCATGTTTATTCATAAGCTGGTGAGAAGAAAGGATAGAAGCTAGACCTAAATTGCAGATACGATTTTATTAGCCTACCAAATCTGCACACAAGGAGGATTGCTAGAGGGTGAAAAGCCTTTTGGCTGAGCCCACGCAAGTGCAAGTCCTGAGGTACAGTTCTCCAGGAGATGACTTCACTGTTGGGGGTGGGGATACTTAAGTCTCCTTTATCTGTTCTTAATGTTCTCTTGAGGTAAAACTGATGTTTTATGTCAATAAGTCTCAGGTTAGAGGGAAAGTCTTTAAAATGTCAGTGTTTAAATTCTGTAAGGATTCTTGCGTTTCTCAGAAGTTAAGGCAGAAAGTGATTAGAGGAGAGATAGGAGGAGTGGCGCTAATCTTTGGGAAGTATTTTCCATTCATTGCAGTGTTGAAGCGTGATAAAAATTTTAGATCAGGTAGCTGAAGTCTGGCATTAGTCTCTGTCTGTTGTTGAGTGATAACATTTTCCTGGATTTCTCCCAGACTCGTCAAACATCATCAGTCCCAGGCAAATCTAGCAAGGATGTGTGCTTGCATGAGAACTCTGCTGGACTGAAATATTAAATGATGACCATTCATACCACTGATACAAACTGGTAATTTTTTTGTTGGATAGTTACAATGATGCCTCACAACTTAGGGATAAGCTAGGGGATTCAGTGGGCTACTGATGCCAGCTGGGCTCTGGTAACTTCTGCACTTGTGCATAGCCCAAGGTAAAGTTAAGCTTAGCAATTTAGCTCAAACCTGGTTTACTGCTTTCTAAACGAAGTTGCTTTCCACAGTTCATGCACATGGCCAGCTTTCCTTTCGTTCACTAAGGTACTGTGTAAGAATTAAAAATATCACAATAGCCTTGAGCTTTTTCTTAGTCTCCACATACTATTTGTCTATGCAAAGGTCTCTGTAATCTCTTGAGCACTTTCTGGGGAAGGAGGTGGGATTTTCCCCCTTTCCAGGAACAGGTCTGTAGTCTAAGCTACCATCTGAAACATTAATTTTATATATAAACACCACTATTTACTGTAAAGAGCTCAACAACTAAAGTAGTACTTTCTGCATGTCCTTTTGGGGTGACCTTTGCTGCTTGGCTCAGTTCTTCACAGTACCCATGTACTTCCTTCTTTGCAATGTTTTCTTCTCCATAAAGGGGAAGAAAGGATGTGTTTATTTTTACCCATTTAGAAAGGGCTAAAGCTTAGATCAGATCTGGGACTTAAGTTCAGCACTCAGGTAGCAACACTTAACAAAGGCTGAGCTAGGCAAGTGAAATTGGATTTTGTTATCTCGTGTTAAAGGCTCTGGCATGCTTGTATCTTTGAAACGTTAAAACCTAAATGTCATCAGATTCAAGATTATTTAGGCAGCCACAATGCTAATGTGAATGCTAGCTACAAACTTATTTTGCTGTAAAACTCCATGAACTCATTGAAAATGGTTTTCCAACACCTTAAAACTATTAATACCTTGACTGGGAAATCTGTTTGGAGGTATTACTGCACATCGATGTTGCATTTTTAATAACCCTGTTTAGCAAAGAGAATATTGGCTGGTTTATATAGACTCAAGTGGGTCGATAAGTGGGTAACAGATGCATGTGACATGCTGGAAAACCACTTCCAGAACAATAGCCAAGGTCACTCCGTGTCACTTCTGCAGTGTGTGGCAGAACTGCGGAGCCAGGTCTTCCTCACCTACTCTTCCAACCAGGAGAAATGTAAACTCCTCTTCACAGATCCATGCATAAACAGATTGACTTCAGAAGAGAAGGAAGACTCAGTGGCAGGAGCTGGTTACTATGGCTATATGCATTACTCACTCTAAATGGAGAAATCAAGCCAACAATCGACAATCGCTGCGTACATTAACTATATTTGTATATGAAGGAAGCTCATTGCCAGCAGCTGTGTGAAGGTGTCGTGCTGAAACTCCAACTTTTTTTGTGCCAGTCAAGGACTTAGTGACTTTCATGCATTGAAAGCAGCAAAACTTATGCACTGTGGGATCGGGTCCTTTGTCCTCCTTAAGCCCTTGTTTTGCTCTACGCAAAAGTGACCTCAGTTTCCTCACCTCTGTGCACCAAGGGATCACAGAACAGCCCAGGTTGGAAGGGACCTCGAAAGTTCATCCGGCCCAACCTTTCTTGGGAAAGGGAGCCTAGATGAGATTATCTAGCACCTTGTCCAATTGCATCCTAAAGCCCTCCAGTGATGGGGGCTCTACCGTGTCCCTGGGGAGGTTGTTCCACTAAGGTGGAAACAGCATGTCATGGTGCTGGCTTGGAAATTACGGAGGTGCTAGGTGGCCCGGGCTCTGGTGCACGGAATGTGAGAAAACCAACTTCTGCCCATGCTGGCTTCAGAGTCCAGCTTCTAGCCAGCTACTAGCTGGTAGGACTGCCACCAGAGCCACTTTGACAAATGTCATTGGAATCCATCGGTGAGGACAAAAGTAACTGTGGGCGGGGAAAGTTCTACAGTGTAACAACAGCCTTGTTTTTGTTGGTTACAAATTTAAAGTAAAATATTTTTCGTTCCTTTTTGACATTATCCACTGAAGCTAGTGTTTCTGTAGGGTCCCTAGCAAACACAGTTCCCTTAATTTGTTGCAGAGGGCTGTCGGTGGCTGTCAGGGCTGGGTCTTGGTTTCCCCTTTATGCAGTGAGGGGATGAAGCCAAGGCTGTTACCACCAAAGGCTCCGGCTAAAGCTCTTGTTCCGGTCTCCAGTGCCCAGATTTTCACAGAAGTGGGAGCAGTGAACTCGGGTATTCTCGAGAGACAGTTTGTAGCCTGGAGCCCAAACTGATGGAGTGCTTCTATTACCTGCTATCAGTTGTAATTCCACTCTTAGGGCTGGAAGAGGGTTTTGCACTTAAAGTAGGGGAAGAATCTTTAATCTGTATGGAAAATAGAGCATATTTGCTGTAGATGTAAAGGCTTACCTTTTGAAAAGGGACTAGATTGTTGCAATCTGCAAATCTTTTAATTAGCCTGAGTTCAAATTAATTAAAAACTTGTCATTTAAAGAATTAAGCATTTGTGGGTTTTGTCAAGTTCTGGATGACCTTAATGGAATAAAACAGACACTTGGAACTTTCCATATAATTAAAAATAATTGAAATAATCTGCCTGCATGTATATGAAGAAATCAGCTAATAATTAAGCCACGTTATTAGCAATGGCTGTATTTAATGTTACATATAGAGTACAGCCAGGCTAAAAAATCTTAAATAGGTCCACTGTGATCTCGGAGATAACACAACTTCTTATCAGTCTTCTGCAGTGGCTGAAATGCCACTCTAATGGGGGAGCGGGCACACGTAAATTTTCACTGGTGGATTAACTGTGTTGCTTAGCTTTAGTCTTTAAAGGTTAAATGGATTAACGGTTGAGTGGCTCGCATGTTTCCGCTTGAAATGTCCCCCATACCACTGAAACCTTGCCTGCTGGTGGGAATGAGGGAGAACAACAGAGAACACCAGAAGTTTGGTGCTGGCAGGACTCGGAAAGTAGGTTCTTCACACCATTTCTTTGTATGTATTCTCCCTTTTAAAAAAAGAGGGGGGGTGGGGGGGGGAAAGCCCTAAGCCAGTTCTTCTAGCGCAAATTAAAAGCCAAACTTGTGAGTGGAATGGGCTGCTTTGTGAGGCTCCAGTCATGCAAAATTGGTGCAACCCTCTTTAGGAGGCTGGCAACCGCTGGTTGTCTTGCGCTTCTCCAGTAGCTCTGCCCTTAAAATAGTGCTCTGCTCTTCCAGAAGGCTGGAAATCTGGTGCAGGAGCCCCAGCTGGTGCTCCTCGTTCAGTCTCCACGCAGTCATTTTGAAATGGGAACTTCCTGAAGGCAGGAAAAGAAAAAAAGCTTGATAAAATGAATGAATGCTAGTGGTTACTCATTCAACGAATTCAGAAAGGTGGAATCAGCTTTAAAAAAACTTGTGGGAATGCAAACACTCTGATGCCTTAGTCACAGTCTGCCCTCACTATACAGCAGCATTAAGACTTTTTGAACTCCCTAACTATATGTTTCTTATTTCAATTTAGCTGGCTTTCTTTTTATCTAATCTTGTAATTTCCTGGATCAGTGATGCTTGGCTGGAGGTTAATGGCAGCATCATTGTCATATTCCTAACTGTAATTCTGCCCTTAATATGTGGTTTTTTTCAAGTTGAATACATAAATACTGGGCTGGATTTACTTAGCCTGGCTGATCAGAAACACTGTTGGTGCAGGAGGATGGTATATCCTCTGTGTATTTGCATTTTTAATACTAATGATCTGTTCTTATCATCAGTTCATGTAGCATTTTCAGCTTTTTCAGCTTTTCTTTTATTTAAGGGCCCTAACCCTTTATGGCTAGGAAGATACTGTCTTAGCAAGTGCTGATTCCTTTTTTGGTATTTCAGATCTCTAAAGCAATTCTGATAGACACAAGTGCTGAATCTTGACAATGATGAATTAGATGTCAGTGCTTAATATGTTTTGTCAGGTTGTAAAAACATCCAAGGTGATGTGTCCATCCTGCTGTTTCTATGAGGGGTTTATTGTGGGGGAGGAAGGGGGTGTCTCTGAAGACAGTAATGAATAAAAGACAAGTAAGTTTGTAACAATTTCTGCTAATTATTCTTTCTTGCCCATATATGGTTGTCTTCTGTTTTGTAAACGCAGAGCCACAAGCGGTGAGCTCTCCTGGTGCTCTCCTTCTGCCCTCTGCTTCCCCCAAGTCCAAAAAGAGAATGGTGTGGAGGGAGATTAGGGGCCGGCTCCTAAATCACCTTGCCCTTAGGTGAGGGCAGGGAAAGAGAGGAGGTGGTGCGAAGGAAAATTAAATTATATGACTACGTTAAGGCATGGCTGAATGGTTGTCTTTTGGCTTGCTCTCTGAACGCACGCCGCTGCGAGCAGCCGTGATGGCTGGCTGAGGTTCAGACACGTGCCCTCGCACGCACGCGCTCTCCGCGCTCGGCCCGCTGCTGCTGAGCTGGACGGTGGAAGTCGGACACAAACACTATCCAGCGGAAGAGCACTGTGCAAAAATATCTTTCCTTTGCTAATACCTTTTCACTTCTGGTTCTGATAACGGTGGTGGGAGACGCTTAATGGAGATAGCTGGATTAAGGCGGGCATTGCTGACTCCCAGAGCTTGCCTATTGTGAAGGTACTTGGACGGCCCTTTTTTCCATGTCATGACTTTATCAGTGATGTAGTGTCAGAGGTCTGGAGCTCAGCTCAGCGGAGCCCCGTGTGACATGTCACACATTGTTACTGCTGACAAACAGGCTGTGGTATGGGGAATAGGAAGAGAGTGGAAGATTTTGTTTCATTAGTCCTCTTGGAACCTCCTTTCCATAAGCTGTACAAAAGTGCTCATTCATACTTGGGTTTTTTTAATGCTCATTAAAACACATCTTGAAGCTGTAGTCTGAAAGACCATGTCCTTACTGGTTAAGAGAGTATTTGTTTCATCCTTTGAACTCTATGTGTACACTGTGACCAAATCACTAAGACCTGTCTGCATTGCATGGGTGTGGGATAGAATTCGTGCCCGGTGTTGGACTCTGTCTTAATCGAATCTAGTTTATTATTTCTGGGGAATGGATCTACACGCCCGCTTTCTGATTCTTTCTCTCCTTGAAATAAATTCTACTGATTGGTCTTATACTCCAGTTTGCATGCTTTTTTCGGCCCAAGGCACAGACACACTGTGTGGCAATAGAAAACTAAGTAGTTCAGGTGTATTCAGGATAGTTTTCTGATTGCTGCAAGTAACTAAAACTCAATTCTGTGTGTCCAATGAAGAGCGAGCCAAATTTCCCTGAGCTGTAACTTGAAACATAATGGGCATTGCTATGATGTTTGAATGTATCTAGCTATTCTGTTTTGAACAATAGTGCCACGCAGTGCTATTGCTCCTTATACTTTCCTTATCTAAAACCTGCTCCTCTTACTCTGAATCAAGAGCAAATTGGTCAGGCAAGAACAACTTGCCATTAGTTTTTACACAGGTAAGCTTCCTACTTTTTAAACCGACTAAACATGAAAGAGACAACCCATCTGGTGAGAAGCCTGTCTTCCCATGGAGAAGTGTGGGACTTGCTCCGAGGGCATTGTCAGATTCTCACAGCCCTAGTGCCCCGTGGTTTCCCCTGGTCCAACAAGCGTGATCGTGAACAGGCTGCATAGTCCTTCTTCTTTGAAGGTAATCAGCTTTGTAATTCCACACAGAGAAAGCAGTGGGAATTAAATGCCTCATTGTTTATATGGACGTAGCCCCTATCTTTGCCTCAGTCAGCTTCCCTTTCCTAGAAAGGTGCCAGTAATTTCTGTATCACGGTGATTTTTTTAATTTCTTTTTTTTTTCTTTCCTGCGGACGGATACATTGCGGATCTTGAATTATGAAGGTGTGTCAGTAATGGATGAATGTAAGTATCCAGACCATGCTAGCAGTGCAATGGAAATCATCTGCACTTAAGTTCTCCAATCCCTCCTCTGTAGTTCTGGTGCACGTTTGGGTGAGGATTGGAGGGGAGATTTTTCTGCTCTGGAAAGTCCCTGTTCATCAGCTGCAGTACAACAAGAAGGACCACAGTTTCTGCCAGGACCAGTGTATCTTGACCGGCAAGAGGCAGAATAATCCAACTTAAAAAATAAAGCTTCCTTTTCTTTTTTTCCATAGCATATTTTCATACCCCGAAATAGCCTATATTTTTGTCAAAGTTCTGTGTTAAATTCTGCAGCTAAGCCTTCTGCTGTAAATTTCGATTCTCTGAAAAACATCAGTGATGACTTAAAAAAAAAATACATGCATCTTTCTATAGCTATATAAATAAAAATATTATTTTGTTGCCCGGCAGGAATTATTGTTAGGACCCCATTCTCTCCTCTAGCAGAGGCAAGGCACAGGCACTGGACCCACAGAACAGCATTTAGAAAGGTGAGACGAATAACCATCTGCATCCACAGGGCAGTACAGCAACAGCTCTTCAAGCAAGACTATTGTAAAATGCTTTTTTGTTGAATAGACTTTAATACATGGAGCTGCTGGTGAGAAGTTTCCGTGGGATGGGCTGGATAATCAAAACCTGATGTTTTCTTTTGAGTGAGTTTTGTTGAAAATTTGACCTGTTACTGAACTGGGCTGGTGGTCCTGTCAAATGAGCTGTTTGCCCTTTTCTTGCTGCTGAGCTACTGGTATTTAAAGTAACGCTTCAGAGGCCCCCACTGAGGCAGGGCATATTTTCCATTCTTGCTCAGTGTTTTTACAGCGATCTAGCTTTGCATTGTCATACCANTTTTTTTTTTTTTAAGACCATTGTATGAGACCTAAAAATGTGTATGTGGCAGGTACTTTGGCTTTGTGCAATATGCTTTGTGTAAGCATATAATTTTACTGTATATTTTTCCCCATGTCCTTCATTTTTCCCCTGTAAAGAGAAAAATGTTTTTCAGTTACAAAAAAAAGACATTTAAAATCAATCCTGTTACAACAGGATTAGCTGCTGCTGGGGAGCCGATGTGACTCTAAAGGGAATTATGCCCGTAGCCTCACTGGAAATCTCAGCTGCTGCTGGCTGTTGTGGCGAAGACGGTCCTCCTCTGCAAAAGCAATGCCCAGCCGATCTCGGCAATGGTCTCTCAGCGGGTTTTGGTGTAGATATGTAGCGTAGCCTATCTCCAAATGGCTCTGTGGGTTTCTCTGGGTGGTCTTTTCTCACCGTGGCCTCCCTGACCCTCTCTCCTGTCTCTGCCCTCCCCAAACCGCGCTGAAGTGGTGGGAGTGCGCAGCAGCCCAGCGGGTTGCAGCTCGCCCCGTTGCGATCTCGCCCCACCATGCCTTTTCAGAAACTAATCTGGGGTTAGGCACGACGTGCTCATCCAGCAAAATAGAAGTGCCCCGTGCAGAAAAGAGGCTGAGCCTAAACCGCTTTGGGGGTTTTGCTGGTGGCAGGATTTCAGCTCTAGCGTCAGCCTCTGTCTCTCGCTGGTGCTGAGCCTGGGTGCCAGGAGCCTGGAGCGGTGAAAGCGGGGGGAGTGTGGTGGTGGTGGTGGTGGTGGAGTCTACCACGGCTCGGCTGCGGTACGGCGACCGTTCGCAAGATTGGTTCAGCAGGCCCCCACGGGAAAAGTTTGTTTTCGCTAGTATTGTGCTGTAAGCGTGGAGCATCATAGCTGGCAGGGGAGAGGCTAGAAAACAAACTTGTTTGCGCGTTTATGAATCTCTATACATGTGTGTATATATAATGTTTAGATATACACACAGACATATAAATATATATGTGTGTGTGTTTATATGTATTTATATGCACACACGAGCCATTCGCTCCAGAACGCTGCTGCTGGAGAGAAGGATGTCACGTCCCTTTTTGGAGGTGTTTAAATTTGACTGACAAGAAGCATCAAATCATCAGACCATGTGAGAAGCACAGACTTGTGCTTTTTCAAGCTCATGGCAGAAAGTAATACCTCTGGAAATAGATTTTCTTTAAAAAATGGCCTTATTTTTTCAAGGAGCTTTGCCCACTGAGTTTCCTGGCAGAGGTGACCAGCTCGGCGTAGCTGTGCTTGGAAAGGAACAGTGTCTTGTCTTTGCTTTACAGAATATGAATGCTGAAAAACTCACACAGTCTGCTTCCTGCAGTGCCTTCTTGCTATTTAGTGTCATGCCAATCACATAGGGTTTATTCTGTCAGCACTTGCAATGTTAATAAAGTATTCCCCCATGGCAATTATTTCACCAATTCAACTGCCACTGCATTTTTTAGTACAGGTTGCAGTTGGCATAAGGTAAACATAACATAGCAAACAATCCTTGACAGAAAGTAGAGTTACACCTCAGAGTTACAGAGGCAAAAAATTGAAAAATCGCTTGTGTCTAGAAAGGCATGAATATTTTCCTTTCTTTCCCCCTCATCTCCTCTGAAAAATAAACTTCCACAGCAGCAAAGCCAGGCGATCAGCAAGGTCTGTACCTGCCTCTGCCCATACCTGAAAGGTGTGTTCTGAATCCTTGAAGCTGAAATGTAAAAAAGCCAAAGAAAGGCAGCTTGTCTTGCAGGAGCTTGGCACAGGCAGCTAGAATATGTTGTGTCTGAAGGCCTAGGATTATTTTAGGGTAGTGCTGCCTATTGAAATGGAAATGTGGTTTTCAAGCTGCTTGAGCAGAGAGAGTGTATCCTAGTCACAGGCTGAAGTAGGGGTAATGAAGTACCCTGTCTTTGAAGCCAGACTGTGTAATACAAACCCTAGAGAGACATGTATGGATTTTTTTTTTCCCCCCTCCCCTGCATTGATCAAGGCTAAAATACTTCTGACTATTAGCTTCAGAAGGGTATAATAGAATTGGTGAATGGGCTATGGTAATTCTAATGACGTGCTGTGCAAATAAATGCTTAGTTAATGAATACTGAAAAGATTAACCTGAACTACTTACATGCATTATTAGGGCTTTAACTGCCTGCCTTGCCCCAGTGGTTATGGATAATACAGAGCAGCTTAAGGTGGGGGAAAAGAACCCCAAAACTTGCTAATGGCAATTAGGATACGTGAAAGTTGTGAAAAGGATGCACAGCAATTCTGAAAACGTGCCATTACATACTCTCTGACCTGCCGGGCAGGGTGGGATGCTCAAGATTGTTGGAGACTGAAAACTTCTCACAGGGGGGTGGAGGAACGTCAGCTTTTGGAGAGAGAAGAGCGAGAAGGCACATGACAAAAACCTTCTTTCTCTTCCCCGGTGCATG
Organism: Pandion haliaetus; assembly: GCA_013401275.1. Taxonomy (NCBI): domain Eukaryota; kingdom Metazoa; phylum Chordata; class Aves; order Accipitriformes; family Pandionidae; genus Pandion; species Pandion haliaetus. The sequence goes on along the minus strand of VYZV01038012.1, from coordinate 54,381 downwards.
TCGAGAGCCAAAGAGCGGAGGCCATTTATTTAATTACACTCACTTTTTACTGGTTTTACCTCGCCATTTTTCTTAGGGCTATGAGTCAGTTTGAGATTGATTTCTCAGCGCTGTTCATCTGCTCGCAAAGCGCTGTCAGTCTCGCTCCCAGAAGCTGAGCTCTCCCATTAAAACCCTGACCTATTTCAACGTTCTTAAGATACCGTAATGATCGAATGTCAGCAGGGGAGAGGCAGCAATGACAGCTCTGAAATGTTTATTATCCTAGCCTGGGTTAGGAGGGGAGGGTGCTGATGCAGCCCGGAGCTCGGCGCTTGGCAGGGGATAAGAGGAGGGGGCCTGCTGGCAGCGCGGCCGAGGGACGGATGCTGCTCTGCGCTGTCACGCTAATAAGATCGGCTACTCTTCTCTTGCGGTTTCATGGGTTAATTCTACACCATCGCTGGTGATTTCAAGTTGTTCAAAAGGGAGGAGGTATTCTGTTTCAGGGGTCTGCATACTGATAGCAATAGATCATGAATTTCAGTGGCTTAAAAGGCACTTAAAACATTTTTGGTGGCTTAGAAATTATTTCCCCAGGCATGTTTGGGGGAAAGCAGATGCTTTCCATAGAGAAATTTAAATTTCCTTTGTGCTATCACACCACACAGTAGCTATCAGCAAAGAATTAATTGGAGGAAAGTATTTAAAATGACGGTTCTGAAAGGAGCATGAATAGAAGCTGCGTCGCGATACCTCTTCAGGTTGCAGATGCTTGTGTCCGCTGCCCAGCATGTGCACTGCAGCAGGGGGAGCACAAAGGCTTGCAGAAACCTGAAGATCTCCAGTTATAATAACGTGAATCTAGCTGTCATAAACACACTTTATATGTACTGTGTAGTGCCAGTTTTCTCATCCTTTAAAGACGTAGCAGAGTGCAAGTATTTTTAAAGCTAAGCTTCTCTCCCCCTCCAATTTCTCTTTGGGGCATCAATGGCTTGAAGAATTAAACCATAATTCTTCACAAGAGAAAATACATCCCCGCATACAGAATGGGCCTGGATTTGCTGCTGGGTTCAATGTTCTCATTTTTCTTCCAACAAAACTATTCCTACGTGGATGACCTTTCTCTTTGAAAGAGCATCCGACTAGATCATTCTGGCTCTTTCCCGTTTGTCCTTTGAACAGAGACTGCAACAGTACCAGGGACCAGTGACAAAAAAAAACCCCGAGGTAAATAATAGGTTCTCAATCTCTTTAGATGAGATCCCTCTCGCAGAGAGGTAGTCTTTCTGCTTGTTTACGGAGCAGTCCAGAGGATCCTGACTCAGAAGACCCTTTCTCCAAGCATCTGTATGTTGAACTAGTCTCCTTCTATCTCATTGATCTTGCTTTTCTGGAGTGCCAGGTTATTACAGTGCACATTTTATTAAGAGTAGTCTAAAGGCCAGCTTTTGACAAAACACAGCTGGCTGGTCGCTCTTTTTTCCTAAGAAAATAGAGAGGGTTCATAACTGGGCTTTTATGGATCCCAGATGCCAGCTTTTCTATATAAGACTACAATATTGACACTCCCTGTGTCTAGAGCTGATAAACCTTATTGCATTCCTTTCCAATATGTAATGTTATTAAAAATAGGTTAGTCACAAGGGCTTCTTATCAAAGTCCCTTGTTTCCCTAGAAACGGTGACCAGCATTAACCTTTCTAAAAGTAGCCCCTGCGAGAGACAAATGTCTTTGGTTGTCACCGTTACAAAATTAATCTAGGGGAAATGTGCTGCAAATTCTGATTCATATTAAAAGAAAGCAAATAAACTCCAGAAAGGCAGGAATAACGTGCAGTATCAATTCACATCAGGCTAGCAAGGAAAATGAACTGATCGTGTTTGAACCAGTGCTGGGTGTGTCCCTTTCTAAGTGACACAAGCATTGAAATTGCACTGGCATCAGCTACAGAAACAGTTGTTTGCATCCCCAAAAAAGAAAAGGGAGGCGTGGGAGCGAGATTGTAGTGTTCATGCAGGACTGATGAAAGCTGAATATTTGCAGAACAGAAAAAACGTAAGTGATAACAGCGTATTTGGAAAAAGATGCCTCCTTCTAAGCAAAGTAGGTGGTAATGGGAATATTGTGTTTAGAAGTAAAGCTACTGGCAATGTGAGAGAGGAGCAGGAGGGAGAGAACATCAGCGCGTTATACCCTCAGGGCATGAAATAACCATATTCTCAGTCTTCTCAGCAGATTAACAGCATCCATAAATGTTGGTGATGCATGCAATTTACCTTGTTTCAAATTACGTGATCAGGAGCGTCTGCCTGAGCTTTACACAATCACTCACAGTTCAAAGCAGCTGAGATCACTAGCTCTATTTTCTTTTTCGCCAGATAAAAAGCAAAAAGGTGATGCGTTAGATCGGACATCAACACCCATCCATGCTGTGGGGCACTGAGCACCTCTAAAGCAGCAGGCTGGGAGGGGTGGGAAGCAATTCTGGTTTAAGGAAACGAGAGAGGAGAGTGCAACAGCCAGTCGAGTGCTGGAGCATGACACATGGCACTTGTTTTCAGCTCAAGCACAGGTTCCTTTCACAGATGTATCCAGACCAGGACTGAAAGCTTCACCCCTAGATTTAGCAGAGGGCCCTCTTCTCAACCTAAGTCTGTCTGGAAGTGGGCATGTCTCTAGCAGAGCAGTAGTTTTTCTTGGTTGCATTCCCCAAATGCTAAAAATACCAGGTTACTAAAGCACTCGGATCCTCAGACCTGCCACACCAATCTCGTCTTTGAGTTTATCGCTTCCATAAATTCCTCTGTTTCTTACAAACTGACTTTGTCTGTGAAACCTGTCACTGTCCAGTCATTAGGACAACAGCTTTAAAAATAGCAGAATCGGTATGCAAACGTTTTTCTTCTTGCCTGGGCACAAACCAAACCACTTGCTCTTGTGGATATCTAAGAATTCGATGAAGCTGTGGATAAGCTCCCTCCTTGCTCCCCCTTGCTTCCTTGGAATTGAATTTTCTAAAGGCCTAATACGTTGTCTTCCCTTGTGGCCAACAAACATTAGCCACAATATTTATTTTCCTTTGTGCTTTTACATTCAGTTTATGCTAGAACCAAAAGAAACCTATATATCTGCCTATGCTGGTAAAAGCAAATCACTCTGGATGTGTCAGTTGCTTTGCTATTTATGGGTTGAAGTGAAATGAGACCTGAGTTACTTATGGTGCTTGTTTTACAGAAAAATGAGTTTACGATAAGAAGGGCAGACATTGCCTAAACTGAGTCTCATAAACAAGTTTCCTGAAGCAAAGCATTCACTAAAATTGATGCCTACTTTGTTCATTATCTGTGATATTCACTTTCCAGGCAGACTCAATATATTCTTAAATTTCTTCACTGTCTTGCCTTGTTCATAAACTGGGGAATACTTGTGTATCCCAAACCTTAGCCTATAGGCTTGGCTTTTAAACCGCAGGGGTTTAAAATCCTCCATGCCCTCCCCGCCCCGAGAAGGGGATTTAAAGCACTTGACTGCGATGTGAGAACATCCTAGCTTTGATGCTTGAAGGCAGTTTGGCTCATATAACCAAATTCCCTTTATAATTGCTTGTCCCTTGTGGAATAAGTTTTGGTTTTCATATTCTAGGTGAGTTATGTCTGAATAGTCTTAATTTCTGCCCCCCCCACCCCCCCCCGCCCACCNCCCCCACCCCCCCAAGCCCATGGTCATTTGGTTCTGAGGCACTTGGAAAAGCAATACTTGCCCCTGTGAAAACACAGAAGCAGGAAAAGCTTCTTCCATGAAGTCATGGAGCAAGAATGGTGTGGCGAGGGGCAGGCAGCGAGGAGCATGCCGCTCCCCTCTGACATTCCTGCCCCCCCCCGTGCCAGGGCTCAGCCGCACGTGTCACCTCCTCGAGCGTTGTCTCCTCACCCGGGATCCGGCGGACAAATATAGGCATGGAAGAAAACTGCCGATGCCTTTAAACAGTTATCACCAGTGACCTTGAGATAGGGGCATATAAAGTCTGGACCAAGCGGAGTCGTGACACTTTCTGTGTGCTCTCCAGGGTGAGTACCAACCTCTCTCACTTCTAAATGCGGGTAGCCAGCCGTGCTCTAACACTGTACCGTGGTTTTGATGGGACTGAGGTTTTCATGTGGCTTAAGGTTTTAGTAGTAATATCACTAAACATATAGCCTGTGTTAGTCATCCGAGCATGCTGCTTGACTGCTAGCATGGCAAATACATGTTTCTTCTTTAACATCAGCGTGCTCATTTAGACAGCTAGAATAACCGCTTTGGAAAGCGTCAGGTCCCTCGTAATTATGCATCTGGGTGGACTGATTAGCCAGTACCTGCAAGTCATATTTTCTGTATTCTCTATCATCTGTGAGAGGTGATGGCTTATGCAGTTTGCAATTATAAGCAGCTCGTTGGTCCAAGGAGTTCTTTAATCCAACCTGAGTTACAACCCTTGGAGAATTATGGGGTTCCCTTTCAAGGACAGGCGATGCCTGCTGTTGTTGCTATTGCAGACAAGCCGTTAGCACTACAGTAGCTCTTCCAACAGCCCCAGCAAGGACAGGTGAGGTCCCTCCTTTCCTCGTCTGAACGCATCACCAAATTGTTGCTGGTCCTCGGCAGGCCACTTAACTTTGCATAACAATATTGGCTTTCTACAGGGAGTAGGTGTTTTCAAGGATGTTCCAAAGTTCGTAAACAAGGGCTGGCTCTTTTTGTTGTTAGCTAGAACAGACTGAAAGGAAAGCTAAAATCTTCAGCTCTGCCTTGTCCTTCCCGACTCTACTGCCTTTTAAAAATAATACTACGACCATAAACTAAACAACATTTCCAATTTCTCATACCTGGCAATGGATTTGCTTCAGTGAGTTCTCTGCAGCCACAAGGTGTGTGTCACCTGGGTTCTGACCTCTGTTGTAACTCCAAGCACATAAGACTGCTGAAGAAAAAGGGATTCTCTCCCAGCTGCCGTAGTGCTGCTTTATACGTAACATGCTTGCTGTAGTGGTTTGCCCTGAATATATATGAGGAAAAAAAAAAAAAAAAAAAAAAAAAGAGATAAGAAGCTGGTAGCTGAGTAACTGTCCCTAAGAGGTCTCCAAATGGAGCTAGGTTGCAGAGAAGTGGTTTAGAGTACTTTAGTGTATATTAGGACTTGTGAGAATCTGTCCTGAGACCTACAGATTAACACTACAGTGGCTCCTCTGGCATTTGCATGTTTGATGTGAAATGACACTGACATGCTTTAACTCTGTTTTGTTTAACAGTATGGACTGATGTAATTTCATTGCTCCACCAGAGCTAAGACACACTCCCCATGGGAAAGAGAGTTTGCCATGATGGTTTTGAGTTGTGCCTCCAGTTGGGACTTTTGGTCAGCTCAGATGATGATAAAATAATTGGTGATAGTTGTGCTTATGTAGGCCCTTAGCCTTTAAAAAGGAAAAAAGTTAAGGCTAGTTCTGAGGAAGAAAGTTTTTGCTCTACAGCAACAAGACAGAAGGTCTCAAGCTTGTACTGCGGCAGCGGGAGAGGGCTGAATGTAAAACGTTTTGCAGCATTGCCATCTTAGGGCTTTACATTCCCCAGGAAGAATATGTTGGGAAAAAACCTGCCTTGGTTAATGAAGAGTTTTTATCCCTACCAGGATTTCATTAGAAAGAAATTGAATTAAATTTTAAAAGGCTACAGTGCCTGTCTTGATAGGTCTCTTGAAAATTTGTCCAGCTGCTCTGGATATCGCACAGTAAATAAAATAAGGGAAGCAGTAATATCTGAGGGTCACTTGAACAGCTTCGAATAGGAATCAAATGGTGTCTTGACTTTAAAGAAAAAAAATCTGAAATTCTTAAATTGCATGTGTGTGTGTGTGTGTGTGTGTGTAGACCTTTTAGCAGTGGAACTTTTTAGACATTATCTGGACAGCACCCTGAGTATTTTACGTGTGTGTGTGTGTAAGTATTTATGTGTGTGTGTGTGTGTGTTTAAAAAAAAAAAAACCCAACCAAACACATCTGTACAATCACTTTAGAGAGTACATAACAATCAAATTAATTGCTTGGCAGTACAAATCCAGAAAATTGGTCTCACTTTAGCCCCGTGTTCCCTGCCCTCTCTTTCATGATAAAAGGCTCCTAAACGTGGCCCTGTCATTTGAGAAAACAAGCGTAGGTATTAAGCTGGACTAATAGGATCACATCAATCTAAAAAACCATGAAGCCCTTGCACCAATGCTGCAGATCCACTTGCCCTCTGGCGTGCCTTGCTGCAGGGGGATAACCAAGCTGCTGAATTTGGCGCTACCAGCAACTTGAGAAGTTGCACCAGCACAGGACCTCCCCGAGCAGTGTTAGTCCTGGGTTTTCTAACATGCTAATTTGTGCAATCAGAGGAGTGTGCTGCAGGTAGCAGAGCTGTTTCCAGCTCTGGTGCTGGCTTTCTGCAGCACAAGCGTACATACCTGGAGCTGCACCAAGGGTGTAACACACTGCCTTGACGCAGTGAAGTTTTGCTCCATGGTTCCCAGAAAACACCTGCCTGAGACGATGCTTGAAGTGGCTGAGTGTTGAAAGGGGCCAGAACAGGTCCCTGCTAAATGGTTTTTAAAATCACAGCTTCAAGTGGTCCATTTTATCTCCTGCTCTTAAGCACCATTCGTGCCACAAAGAAGAGATTAAATTCTCCTGTGGAGATAACTGTGACCCATGTCGAGGTTTTGAACCACACAGGATCTGGCTGGCTTTAAATAAGCTGAGCCAGGGAAGGGTTTAACCAAGGGTGCAGCGTAGCCCCAAATCTGTGTTAGGTATTTGCATTTCAAATTAATCATCACTGTGATCAGCCACCTGCCACATTGTGCTGAGTGTTTTGTATTGCCTCAGATCATCCACGAAATAAATTATTTCCCCCCCTTTCTTTGGTAGACCAGGTCCCTTTCTTTTTCGTCTGAGCTGTGCCACCTTGAACCCTTGCCAAGATGATGGACATGTCGGAATTCGGGGAGGCTGCTCCCTTCCTCCGAAAGAGCGAGAAGGAGCTCATGATGGCACAGACCGTTGCCTTCGATGGTGAGTTGCAGTACCCTTTATGCTGCCAGTGGCCGGTTAAGAGGGATAAGGGTTACATCCAAGTGTAGCTGTGGGAATGCAGAGCAAAGCAGGATGCAAAGACTCTGCTGTTGCTGCTGTGCTGCTGCTCCTGTTTGAGGTAGCTGGTTCAACCAAGTTCTGGTTTCTTTATTCTGCAAAGCTATTAAAACCCCCCAGGTAGTACTAAATAGAAATAATCTATCCATTTATGGTAAGTAACTAACTAACTAGATTTAGAAGAAAGGCGTATTTGTACTGCTCTCACTTCTTTGTCCATTTGAAAGAAAAACACTACACGCTGATGTTTCCTGTAACGCGAGATTCTGCAGCCTGACTAGAAGTCTCATTATGTTGTACCTGTACATCTGTTTGATTTGCAGGCTCTATGACAATCTGATGTTAGCTTTTAGTTTACCATAATTTATTTTTCTTGAAATGGATTTGTATGAGCTCTGAGGTGTAGTAGTAAGTATAAATACGCCAATAATCACAAGCATTTCGCTATTCAGAATAGTTGCTGTAACTGAAGACCTAAAGTCTAGTGCAGCTACTCCAAAATCTAAAAAGCCACATACATAAGTCAATGTGAGTTACTAACATTGCTGTTTTTCAAGACAAACCTCAGAAGAATGTGCAGGAATAAGGTTAAATCTGATAGCTGGCAGGCACATAATGTGGGTGAATTCCTCGCTCAGATCACAATTTTCTGTGTGACTTTTCAGCAAACGCCTTAATTTAGGCTTGGATCTCAGTTCCTCCATCTGCACCCTGCTGAAAATGATTATGGATTTCCCGTGGAGGCTGAGGCTTAGCCAGCATTTGTGAAATATTTTGACACCTTGTGCTGGAAGGATCGGGAGGAAGCCAAGTGGTAGTTTCAAAGGGGAGACATTTAGGAACCCTACGCCTTCTGCTTTGGCAGGCAGCTCCCCAGCACTGCCTATCTGCTGTGGTCCCAGCACTTTTGTGTCGCTTGTGTGGCGAAAAAGTAACCCCAGCAATCTCACGTGGTCGGGCATGGTGTCACTGTTTGACGCAAGGCTGTGAACATGAACACTCTGCCTCCTTAATTTCACAGGGAAGAAGAAATGTTGGGTTCCAGATGAAAAGAAAGCCTACGTGGAAGCCGAAATTACAGAAACCAGTGGTGGTAAAGTGACTGTGGAGACAACAGATGGAAGGGTACAACACTGGTTTTGTCTGATCCGTCCCTAACAAGGCCAGAGCAGCAAGCTCCAGAAATTACCTGTCCCGCTTTAAGTTCAGTTGCCTGTTTCATAAAATGGGCTGTGAACGGGAAGCCCCAGTAACTGATGCCATACCAGAATGACACATGAAAAACCGCCAAGGGAAAAACAGCAATGCGGTGGTGGGTAAGCGAGCATCAGCCACCACGCAGCAGCGGGCGGTCTGTGAGCAGAGGTATGCAGCCAGCCAGTTCTGGTTTGGCCCCCAGAGGTAAAAGCCCAGGCTGTAGCTAAATCCCATGGCTCCTTTCACAGCCATGCCACCACGCTCCTTACTTTTATAATCTCGGCCTTTCCCCGCTATTCTGATAGCTGTGAAAACAAATGGTGTTACGTACATAGGCTGAGTTTGAGCTGAAGGACTCCCCTCTGCAGGGGAAAAAAATATCTTCTCCTATAAGGTGTGCGAAGCAACAGAAAATCCCAGTGTTTTCCAGTGTTGCTGTACTTATTTGTCTTTGCAGACCATGACTATAAAAGAAGACGACGTGCAGTCAATGAACCCTCCCAAATTTGACATGATTGAGGATATGGCTATGCTGACCCACCTGAACGAGGCGTCTGTGTTGTACAACCTGAGAAAGCGCTACAGCAACTGGATGATCTATGTAAGGGTCATTACAAGGTTATATTTAGAAATCTGCATTTCAAGTGCAGATTTCATGTTTGAACATGCTGTGTTCTTCATATTCAGTTTACAACTTTGGTAAGTCACAAAACTGAGGGTCTTGCTCATCTTTTCAGGAAAGAAGTTGTTTGGAGCTGGCTTGTGTCTGAATACAGACAGACAAAACTGAATGAATTAAGATGGTGTCTAGTTCTTTGGTTTTGCTTGCTTGCCTAGGAGACGGGTGTCATGGGACATATTTTCAGCCATCAAGGCATTGCGGGGACCTAGTTTATTTTTCCTCTCCTAATATTAATCCATGTCAATACCAGCCATGGGGATTTCCCTGTTAAGAAACAATGCCTCAAGCTTAGAGCACACACATCACTTGTTTTAAGTATGAGCCTTTCTATCTTTAGTTCAGTAATTTTATTCCCTTCATTTTCAGTGCTGACATCTGTCTTGTTTCGCTCTGGCCTTTTCCCTTGCTCTGTGTCTTCCCATGACATCGTTAACATAACTTCTGTCAGCACCAGAACAAGCTTCAGTAGCATCTAATTTTATGAGGCCAAACTTTTGCTCTCTGGTTTTTGGTGTTCATCAGAGGAGTGAATCCAACTTTTTCCCATTTAAATTCTGACTGTTAAACATTTTCTGCATTTCTCTAACAACCCCCGTACGGACATGTATGGCCTAAAGCATAGCTTTGCTTGCAGATCAGTATAGGTAGATAATTAAATTTGCTGTCTTGCCTTAATCAATTTACTGGTTGGGCGTTTTCTTTTCCTTGTGGAAAACAGGACTGAGGACTCATGCCAAGGCCATTCTGGAGGAGATCCTAATGTCATTTTTAGGGGAAGACACATAGACTTCACCTGAAATTTTAAGAATGTAATTGATCTCATTAATCTATGTGCACATAGTGTTTGTGCCCATATAATAACCGGGTTTCTTTGAAGATTTTTGCTTCAACCTGGACTAAGTACCTGAAAAGTTACCAGCTGACACCAGTTCCCTGGGGTTACAACTGAAAACTCATTCTTCCTCAGAATGACCAGGCCCCAGCTAAGTGATGTAGATAGCATAAAGAGCGACTATAAAGATAGATTTTTACCAACTGTGTTTCTCCAAAAGCTGAAAAAAGCTCCACAGCTCTGGGGACTAACACTATGAAGTTGCTTTCTCTTTGAACACCCACCAGAAATTGCCCCAAGGTGCTCACATCAAATTAATAATGGGAGATTGTTTCTCCTCCTAAGAATGGAGTTTGAACAGGAAAGCTGTAGCCTTTCTTTCCTTCATAATGATTGTTTTCAAGAGGAAAAAAACTCTCGTGGGGTAGCAAGACAGAAAATCAGACATAGGTCTATTTGCTGCTCCTTCATTTTGCTGAAAGGGCTGTTTCTGTTTCTGGCTGTCATCTTAAAAATACTTTTTCCCCTTCGGAAAACTGTTTAATATCTGTAGTTTTGATATCAGTTGTCAATTCACTTATCAAAGTCACTTAGCAGGCCAGTAGCTGTAGAAATTCAGATCAAAGGCTGAAATTCAAGTCAGAATTCAAACTCAGATCAGAAGCTGGCAACACCAGGTCCTGTTTGGCTGACTAAGGCTTTTTTTCTCATTCCTTGAGCAGTTTTTTTCACTCTTGTGTTTCTCTCTAGACCTATTCTGGTTTATTCTGTGTGACTATAAATCCCTACAAGTGGTTGCCGGTCTACAAGTCAGAGGTCGTTGCTGCATACAAAGGCAAGAGGCGCTCGGAGGCTCCTCCCCACATCTTCTCCATTGCTGATAACGCGTACCATGACATGCTGCGTAGTAAGTGGCACTGTTTGCTTTCAAGTTTGGTTTTGCTTTATTTAGCTGACATGTTTGGTACTGGATGGAAGTTTGTGAGAGCTTTTGCAGTGTGCAACAAATGTGCAAATACTCTACAAGCCACAGGGCCTTGGCAGTCTGTGTCAATTTTTATTTTTTTTTTTTTTTAAAACTCCCCTGGCTGCCCCTGTGGTACTTCTAGTAACAGTAAGCTCTGTATATAGATTATCTGTAAGGTGCACAACTTTAGTTGTCTGAACTGGGTGAATCCATGAGTTTGTAACAGAATGGGGCTATACCCCAAAGGTCTGTAAGTATTTTCCCAACCTCAAAAATAAACTTATTCTCAGTTTATGCTCAGTATTCTAATGCTTATAAGATGTATGCATTCGAAAGTTAGTGAAGGCCAGCTACCCAGGGTGCTGTGCACACATCGCTTGCACAAACCTGCCATGGGTCAGTCTTGCACTGACTGCTGCGGGTCTGGGCACCAGCCCTGTGGCAATGAATTCCAGATCTTCCTGTGAAATTTTCTCGCCTTGAAAGAAAGAATTTATCAGCAGAGGGCAGCAGTGATGTGTTCACACCGGGTCCTGATAGGTGGCAGGGTAAATCCCAGAGACACCTGGTGGGGACACATCGTGCTGTCACCTGGTTTTAGTAAAATGGAAAGTGCCCCAGCTGCGAGGGGACAGAAGGCGCTGGGCACAGGGCTTGCGTGTGTGGCTGCAAAGAGATGCTCTTTTATCAGATAAAGGTGAAACATGGCCAGGCTGCCCAATATGTAGCCTGTCATGATGACTGAAATTAAAAAAGAAAAGAGGAATTTAGGCTCAATGGCTTGGGAAGCTGCTATGATTTAGCATTTGCTGAACTTCATTAATAATACATTAAGGTTGCAAAGTGTTCTAATAAATGCTTATTTCTGGTCAGGCCATTAACAGCAGGGACACAATAAAACTTCATTCCAGCAGCATGGCCAACTGAAGAAGAGTACATATGCATAGCAAAGAACAGCATATGAACAAACAGCAAAATTTCTTGGGTTGATCTAGCATTGCAGGAGCAGAAGGGTCAGATGTGAGCAAAGATGTACTCAGGAGTAAGAAAAACATTCTGATGACAGGAAATTACTTTCTTTATTATAGTTTCCCAGACACAGGAGGAAAATGCACGACAGGCAGGTCTTTAATACCGACTTGAACAGAACACAAGAGAAGGATTCAGGGCAGGACTAGAACTTGCACTGCTGGAGGTCGGACTAGGTGATACTAGTTTTTATCTTTCCATCTCTGCTTCATGTGATTTTCTCCTGTCCTTGCAGGACTGATTCTGGAATAGTTGGTACTCATTTGCAATTATAATAAGCAATTTGTACAGCTTACTAAGTTTGTCTCCTTTTTTTTTTTCTTTTTTTTTTTTTTCCCCTCCACAGATCGGGAGAATCAGTCTATGCTGATCACGTAAGTGCTTCTTTTTTGACTGATTTGAGACCGTTGCTGCCAAAAAACTTTTTAAGATAAAAAAATCCTACTGAAATAGAAGTTGACCCTTGAGAGCTCAGCTAAATTGCCTGGAACTTGCTCCAAGCCAAGTAACTGGCAATTTGGCCATCTGATGGCTGCCTTGAGCCCCATGGGAAAGGAGTAGCTAAGGGTTTGATGGAGGCTGGCCCATTTCTGATCCCCATCTGGTGTTCATACCAAGTAGGCATGAAAACAACTCAGCAGGCAGTTAAAGAAGCTTCTTCCAGGGTTAGCCTTGCTGTGGCTGCCCTCTTTGGACATGGAAGACTCCTTCTTTTCAGTGTGGTTGCTCTTGCTGCAAATTATAATTAAGAATGTTGTGCGGACACATCTAAAGGGAGGGAGATGACCAAGGCAGTAAAGAAGAGGCACATCATTTACTGGCAAGCATGAAAGATAGAGAGTTAGGTGTCTCTCTACACGATTCACGTGCTCCTGGATAATGCTGGCAAATTACTGCAGCTTTTCTGTATGTTTTCTAACTCATTAGTTGTGTATAGGTAAACCTCAGATCCTCAGTCTGGATGTTTGTAATAAAACTTCATGCCCTTAAAGAAAGCTTACTGTAGCGTGTGTTTGTACTAGATTTCTGAGCCCAGTCACATGAAGAATTAGTTGCTGCTATCGCAGACATTCACCTCTTCATTCAGTCAATTTAATGTGATTTCCACTGAAACGGCCAAACAACAGGCTGCAGAAATCAGAGTCAGTGAGTGATTCTGAGAACAGCCTGTGTGCAGGGAGGAGCTGGCAGGACAGGAGGGCAAAAGGATGAGTTACAGCTGTTTGAGCAATGCCTATGTTATCTTCCTCCTTCCTGTAGCGGAGAATCCGGTGCTGGCAAGACTGTCAACACGAAACGTGTCATCCAGTACTTTGCCACAGTGGCAGCCCTGGGTGAACCTGGTAAAAAGAGCGTAAGTCCGCTGGTGGCGGTTTCGTTTCAGACTCCAAAGGTTTTTCTGTTGTGTACAACTAACCTCGCAAGTCTGCATCCCAAACACTAGACCGTGTGCTAGACCTCAACAGGCATGATTAAGAAAAACTGTTGGGAAAAGATACTGATGCTTCTACATGGTGTTACTTCAGAACAGAGCATGCTGTCCTGAAGGTAGAAAGGCAATGCTCACCTGAACTTGCTACACTCCAGATGGATGAGCAAAACCACTCCTGGTTCTGAACAGCTCCTTGTTGCTGCTGCTGTTGTCTAGGAGTTTTAGTTTTCGTGTGTGTTTAAATATGTTTCTGATTGTGTTAAAGCTGGCCAAAAGATGGGGAAACTGTGAAGATTAAGAAATTTGATTTTTTTCACATGGAAAATAGTCTTCAAAAGGACTAGGATTATCATTTCTCATAAAAATGTCTGTTTTGTTGAAAGCTTTTTTTTGTTCACAAAAAAAGGAATGTTTTGACAAAAGATTTTTTTTCAATCAGCTTTTCTGTATTTCTTTTTGGTTAAGTGCTGTTCTGCTTATAAGTGCTCTCTAAGGTTACAGTGAATACTGTATTCATGCTGGTTTTTACCTTGTGTTGCTATAGGCTTATTCATTAGAACTTCATTGCACTTGAAGGCTCAATGCTCATTTGTGGTGAATTAACTGATTCCTATGAACTGTATTTATAAGGCCAAAATTTCAGCAAGGCTTAGATTCTCGTGTCACCAAACCCTAATATGCGTTCATCTGAGGCCTGCAAGGCTCTCTTAACAAATGGTTGAGTGGTCCAGAGCCAGCTTTCTGCGTGCAATGAGGTTGGTGCTCATAATGGTGTCTGAAACCTGGTGTGCCCATGGAACAATTGTGCAAATAATAGATATTGCAGCTGGAAGATATTCCATGTAATTTATCAGCTCAAGTCACGTTTTACTTTCATTATCATCACACTCCCCCCCCCTTTTTTTTTTTTTCAAATAATACAAGAGTGCAGCATGATCTAATTGTCTAAAACTTGTCTGTTTGCATTTACATCCTTTTATTCTTACCACCTGGCACCAGTCTCTTTTTCTCTGTCCATTTAGTTAGCCTTTTGGTTCATTGTGGAACACCCCCAGAGCAAAACCAGATAGATGTCTGGAGCAGGGGTTAAAACAACAAACTGGGTAGGAACAGCACTTAGCTATTTTGTGATGAAGGTGAACTTTGCAGTAACAGTCACATATGCTTTTTTGAACACATGCTTTTTTGAAGGAAGGCTTCAAAAAGTCCTGCTGGTGTGTTGGTGCCAACTAGACATCTGACCTTGCTAGTCTTTCTCTTTTGTGATGTCCTTCATGTTAGTACTCACATACTCTCNTCTTTTTTTTTTTTTTTTTTTTTTTTCCCCTCCCTCCATTGTGTTCCTCTTTTGACAGCAACCAGCTACCAAAACCGGGGTGAGTCATCAGCTTTGCTATTTTATCTTTTCCACGTGAAAATGGTACCGGGCTCTGTCAGTCCACGTCACGAACCTCAGCATTTCACTTTGCGTGGTTCCCCCAGTGAAGGATCCCTGGAGCCCAGGCAGTTAAAGTAGTTTGCTTTGGCAAACTGAACTTTGTGGGATTGACAGTGAATGCTTTTCTCATCTCCAAAAATCCCAAATATTACAAGCTCTGAGTGCTTTCAAATCTAATGCCACTGTCTTCAATAGCCCCTCTCCTACACACATCCACTTGGATGTCCCCACATGCTTCACAGTACATAGGAAGATGTGGTGATTTCTTTTGTATGCAGATGGCATAAAATATCAAGTCTACAAAGCAAAACAGTAGAGAGCAGCAGAATGTTTGAGGCCTTTTCAGCACTCATGATCAACTGATGATCTTGTTACGCCATTCACACTGCCACCCCTAGGATGGAGCTTAGATCACTTTGCTATGGAGAATTCTCTCTATAAATGAATGCATGGCTGAGTTATAGCTGACAGCTGAGTTTGTGGCCTGTACGTTTCCCAGTAGTATTTCAAACTTGATTTCTAGGGAACCTTGGAGGATCAAATCATTCAAGCAAACCCAGCCCTAGAAGCTTTTGGAAATGCCAAAACCCTGAGAAACGACAACTCCTCACGTTTTGTAAGTCTGCAACATAACGTAATGATGTCCTCTTCAACAATGGCCAGTTAAGAACATCTCTGTAATAATCCCTTCATAAGTTGCTCTCCATTTTGCCCGCTAAGATGATTGGATTTCCACACAGTGGAAGAATAACAAAGTAGGACCTAACCAGGAAAAACTACAGGAAGGATTAAAGATAAAAAGAAACAAAAAGATCCACCCTGAATAATTGTATAAACCGTACGTGATCAGGAGACAAGCAAAGCCTAGCTTTATAAAGCCCTTTGAACAGCCATGACAGGTCTTCCCCAGGACTGCCACTGCTGCATAGCCTTATTTTCCTACCATGTTTTCCACTAGCCGAAGACATTCCCTCTCTCTACAATAGCTCTACTTTGTCACTAAGTGTCAGAAATACACCACAGTCCCTGCTTCCTCCTGCATCTCCCCCCTCTGCAGACCCACACATGCAGCAGTACCCCTACCTTTGATCCATACCATCTACCTTTTTGGCTAAGCTGCCCCTGCTTGTCCCTCAGTGCTGACATGACCTTGGGCCTCTCCTCCTTTCCATCAGGCTTGCAGGAGAGCAATCCCCTCGGGAGCTCTACCTCTGCCACATCTGGTTGATGTTGGCTCAGAGGTCCAAAAGGAATAGCATATGGATGATGGCCTGGGTTTGTAGCCCATGCTTCCCTAACAAACCCAGTTAAAAATGAAACTGGAAGGGGTGGAGAGGGTCAGAGGTTGTAAGTATCTGTGGAAAGCTACACAATTGTATGAGGAGTTTGTCAGCTGGAATGGAAATTAATTACTTAAAATAGTTGATGTGTTTTGAATATGATAAATTAAATGAAAACTATTCCATTTTTATGAAATTTGGGGGGATGAATATGCAAATTGAATGGGCAAAGCAGTGTAAAACCACAGCACCCTTCTGACGTAGGTAGCTACATATAAGTTAAGACTGCAAATGAGGAGGAGTGAAAAAGAAGCCTGTGTGTCTCATGCCCAGGCTTATTGCTCTGAGTCCTGCATTACACTAAACCTGCATCATGAAACTGGAGGTTATGTGCATTCCCATATCTTAGCCTGGCAGATAAGTGCACTGTTATCCTTCTCCCACGAGCTGATTATGTAGCTGTACGTATAGATTTAGGCTTGGGAAGGTGTAATATCATTGTTTGATATTTCTCATTGAAAATCCGCCTGTGCGAAATCAAGGAGTCAGCATAAGCTGATTCTTTGGGCCAAATGATTGCCTTCAAGCAGCATCCTTTGTTTCTCTCTGCGTATACTACGTGCACTAATTAGAATATTCTTCTGTGTGAATTAGGGCAAATTTATCCGAATCCATTTTGGAACCACAGGCAAGCTGTCATCTGCTGATATTGAGATTTGTAAGCAGCAAACTCTCTCCTTTTTAAAAAAATACAATTGCTCATCTGAAAGCTTGGAGAGCCTTTCTCACTGAATTTTTCTTTGTGCAACTAGATTTACTGGAGAAATCCCGAGTGATTTTCCAGCAACCGGGTGAAAGAGACTATCACATCTTCTACCAAATCCTGTCAGGAAAGAAACCAGAATTACTGGGTAAGCATTACGTGGACCTACAGATTTTAAGAACCAACTTTAGCTGAATAGACTGTGGCTGAGGAGGAGGCAGGGGGCACCCCTGTGTTCAGAAAGGACCTTGCACTTCCACTTGAGAAAACGGAACTTCAGCTGTCAAATACACTCTTTTAAAGATGTTGTTTCAATGGAAGCAACAGAGACCATTTTTCTGTCGTACACTGATGCAGGTACCCTATAAAGTGAAGTGATTTACAGATTAGACTAAGGGAATGAGACTCAGATGGGACTTTCAAAACATAGCATTATAAAGGCAAAAAAAAGTCACGGTGAATTTGTGTAATCCAAGGTCTTGAAATATCTGGAAAATGCTACACCTCCAAAAGCATTTATGGTGATAAAAAGTTAATTATCCAGATTTTCACATATGAGGAGATTTGCTTATAGGTCCATGAAGAGAAGTCAGTTCCCTCTTTCTGCCCCAAGTGCCAAAACTGGCGACCCAGCATGTCCTGTAGCAAGGGAGAATATGCAAAGCTGCCTGCCGCCGATTGTGTGGCTATTACCCCTTTCAAGTTTTCCCTGCCAGAATGCGGTCCCATAGACCTGCTGGAGAAGAGCAGAGAGCAGATGAGGTCTCTCTCCTCCCATCTCCTAATGCTTTGAATAAAACCTTCACTAGTCACTTAAGTGATGTGGTTTGCTGACTTTAATTTGTGCTCTGAAGAAACACATTTTATAAAATGCATTGAAGAGTCACTTTATTGCTGCACTAAATTGCTACTAAGTCATAACAATCATAATCTGTTCTGAAGTCTTATTATCCTGACAGGGCACGGTCAAGTCCCTAATCCTCTTAGCTTTTACGTGGCCTAATTAATGACGATTACAGGAAAGACTTCAAGGAAGCATTGCACTGAGATTCTTGTGTGAATCCCTGTGCTGGGAAAATATGCTCTTTCTCATAAACTGTCTGTATACTCTACAACAACACACAGCTTTCTGGCCAGCAGAAGCATGTCTGCAGGCTCTTGAAGAGGCTGAAACCAGTGATGACCTGTTTTGTAGACGGGAAATTTATGCATTTGTATAACCATTTTTCTGTCGCTAAATATATATAAATATAGCAAAATATAAATGTAGATAAATCAATACATAACATGGTGACTACATAGCAAAGACAGACTTACAGAGAATATGCTTTTATATACACATATATTGATAGACATATATATATTTACATACATGCATATTTAGACGTGTAGCTATGTGTGTATGTATATAAAAGATTGAAATCTAGACCAAACTGTGGTCTGCTAAATGTGGTTGAAACTTTTTGTTGATTTAGAGAAGCAGGACTCTCCCTGTAGTTTTGGAGCCAGCTAACTTTCTAGAAAACAATTCTACATTTTTGGGTTTTGATATGAAAGAAAAGGAAAGAGGAGAGAAAGAGCGTGTCATATTCAGACTTCTGTTCATCAAGAGCCAAGTGCCTTCTGCAGAGTCCTGGAAGTCACTATTTTGTGAGTCTGTTATAAAAGAGGGGAACTGTGGCCATTGCCCCATCTTGGATCATACCAAAATCTTTTTCTCCTCTGTACTTAGGTGGGATTTTTACAGATGGGATTTTTACCCCTACAGGCACACAAGGCAGAAAGTAGGGCTATAACGGAAATGATGAACTCGGTATACCGCAAAACATGCTCAATAGGTGTGTATGCAGTATTTCCATATTCTTTTCATTCACCCTTTCTCTAGATCTTGGTCTTCAGACTGGAATAGTAGAATGAGAGAGTTAGTTGCTGCCCTGCAGTTGTAAAAAAATAAAAAAGAACATACAACAAAAAACAATTTTATACACAGTTGCGCAAAGACAAACGTATGTCAGAGTTGATCTTTCAATCTCCATTTTTGGGGGGTATCCTGAATGGATGGCAGTTTTGACCTCAGCAGTTCTTTTACAGATATGTTGCTGGTATCTACCAACCCATATGACTACCACTTTTGCTCACAAGGAGTAGTTACAGTGGACAACTTGGATGATGGAGAAGAATTGATGGCAACAGATGTAAGCCTGTATTGATTTGACTTTGTGCTTCATAGATTAGGTGCATGGAGGGAGGAAGAGTGCTGGCAGGAGCCTAACTTCTGTCACTGAAACTATTGGACTAAAGTGAAAGCAGAAATGGGTCTTAATTGCATTCATACTATGAAGCATGAGGCCTGGTAAACTATTATACTTCTAAATCTGGCCGTGCTCCATGTAATGCCCATGGGCACAATATTCATATAATTTTTATAGATAAAATGCTACATAAAGGGAGCTTTCCTCCTGCTCCCCAGCTGCCACTGAGTCTTCAGGGTGTTCCAGTGGCTGCTTTGTGAGATAACACCCCTTGGCAGGTTAGTAATATCCGCCGTGCAAAGGTAGATTGCAGGGCTGCAAAATGCCATTGCTTTTGAATAGGGAAGTGACAAAATATCTGTGTTTCTTTTTCACAGCAAGCCATGGATATCTTGGGATTTGTGCCAGATGAGAAGTCTGGTTCCTACAAGCTCACAGGTGCCATCATGCACTTTGGGAACATGAAATTCAAACAAAGACCCAGAGAAGAGCAGGCAGAGGCTGATGGCACTGAAAGTAAGAATAACACCTATAATTATTTCTTACCTTCAAACATATGGCATGTATCATGCACTGTGTTGAGGAAGAAGCAGCCTGTTTGCTTTGATCTTGCACAACGTAGCTCCTAATCAGCCAAGAGTGCTGTGCTTTATTTGTAGCAGTGGCTTGTTCAGTGGTGGGTAACCTTACTTGGTAGAAGGTGAATAGACACAGTCAGAGTAACCCAATGAAATTCCTTTTTTGTAACCATTTGAACAAAATGGTTGTAAGGAGTTATTGCCTTAGCTTTCTCTTTCATGTTGTCAGGTCTTACTTCTTTACTTCCTCTTGCACCTGAAACTGTCTATAACCAGTGTGGAGATATATTCTTCTCCCTATACCTGAACAGTTTCTCAAGTGTGATCCTTGCAGCAACTGGGGTCTAAGGTAGCTGGGTGACCTTCTCTACCACAAGGGAAAATGCAGGCACACCTAACGCAAATCATTATAAGAGCAAGGTCTTTATGCAGTTTCTCGTTGGAAGTGGAGGTACTTAATATTTTTTCTTGGCTAGGCATGTTTCCATGTAGAAGTTCAAAGCCAGTTGAAACCTTGTTTCTCTTGATCAGGTGCTGACAAAGCTGCCTACCTAATGGGAATCAACTCCTCTGATTTGATCAAGGGTTTATTGCACCCTAGAGTGAAAGTTGGCAATGAGTATGTGACCAAAGGTCAAAGTGTTGAACAGGTAAGGAGAAGCTTTCAGGGTATTTGGATACCTGTCCTGCCAGCCTTGAGGATTCATTTGTAACATCTGAGAGACAGACAGCTGCTAGAAATATTAACATGTACCTCTAGTACCTGTTCTCATTTTATATCCCCAAACTTGGGGGAATAGATAGTGAAAGTGTGGGAAACCGGTAAAGAGACTGACAAAGGAGTAGGGGCCAGCGCTGCCTTTGATAGGATTGTTTTTCTGATGCATTAGTAGCAGCCACTCAAGGAAACCAGCTGCAGTAAAACCACATGGAGATTGATATNACCTAGAAGAGTTGAGCCATGGATTATTTATTCACTCATCACTCATTCATTATTCATGTAATTTTAAGCTCTGTGTGACCTCAATCAGATAAAGGCAATATCCACTTAAAGGCAATATCCACTTAAAGGCATCTCTTAATTTAGGAAACAAAAGTCCTTGGGTTAGCACTGCTGCAGCAGTAGCAGTATTGCAGAAGATGCTGCAGCATTTTGGTTACAATTAAAATTGTTTGAAGACAGGCTGTGGTACAGGCTCAGAAACTAGAAAACTGCTGGAGAGCGGTCTATTCTATCAGTGTAGTTGCACATAGGCTAAAGAAGAGACTTTTGACAGACTTTTCTTATCACCTGCTTATGCCATAGCATCCCTCAAAAATTAGAAGCAAATGGCAATAAGCAACTTGAGCACAGATGTCCCCTATTCTGGCAGTAGCTCCAGACATCATGGCTGGCATCCGGCCCATGAGCTTTCTGGTACCTAACTTCCATGGCATCCTAAGGGATTAAAACATTTGCAACTTGCTGTACAGCTGTTTCCCAAGAGGTACTTCATTAGCAATTTATGTAATCGTTAGTATACATACATATACGTAACAACAATTTGAAGAAAAGTCAGCATGGATAATGGGAAAAGCTGTGTGTTGTGTTAAGTATGCCTTGGTGATTATTAGAAACATTTTGAAATTTCATTTAAACCATAAGTAGGGATTGAAATAGGCTACTGCACTGAAATTCTTGTGTTCCACAGTGAATTCTGTTCCACACAGTGGTATTTTGAAACATGTATTTTAGGTTTTGTATGCTGTTGGAGCCTTATCTAAGGCAGTGTACGACCGAATGTTCAAATGGCTGGTGGTCCGTATCAACAAGACCTTGGACACTAAGCTGCCAAGGCAGTTCTTCATTGGAGTCCTGGATATTGCCGGGTTTGAAATCTTTGATGTGAGTATTAATGTGCGAGGACTTGGAAGAACATAAGACATACCAAGCAATAGCTCTTGGGTGGGTATTTCTTTTTCTAAATGAACACAAGGCGAAGTGATGAGAAAGCTGTAAATAAAATAGGGTATATGATTTTACAAGGTTTTCCATGAATAGGTGTAGAAAACACTCAGCATTTAGCACAGCTGGACACGCTGATAGTTCCTGGGGAGGAAGATGGTGGCAACCTTTAGCAAAGACATCATCTCACATGCTTTGGGCTGTGTTTTAACAGAGTGTATTGTTCCCACTCTTGTTTTCTTAGAGAGAAAGCATCTTTTATAGGGTATGATATTTCTTCCTCTTTGTACCTCAATATAAGAGATATATCTTCATCTTGATATAAGAAAGAAATTTTTCACAGTAAGAAAAATCATTTACTGGAACCTTCGCAGGGACTTGGTAGAGTCCCCATCCCTGGAGGTTTTCAAGATGTGATTGGACAGGGTGCTTGACAATCTCATCTAGGCTCCCTCTCCCACGAAAGGTTGGACCAGATGAACTTTTGAGGTCCCTCCCAACCTGGGCTGTTCTGTGATTCTATCATTGTTGTAAAGAAGTGTACGTGAGAGAAGCACGTCACGACTTCTGTTTCTCAGAATCCATTCCTGAAGATAAGTGCTTAATGCTGTGGCTGCTACCTGTTGCTCTCTGTACGCAGCAAAGAGCGTGTTGGCTCTGCTTTACAGGACTGGTGTGGTATGCTGCTGAAGGAAAGGCACGTGCATCCTGAGAGACCTGAACAGATCTGGGCATCCTCACACTCCAGAGGACAGTATATGAGGCAGCCAGCAGCCTGCTGCTGAAATCCCTCCTCCTTTGCCTTCAGTGTTATGCTCAGTAGTTTCTCAGCTGGTTACTGTTTAGAAGGTTTTACATGTGGACAGTTTCCTTCTTGCTGTTCCGCCAAGCCCTTAGCAGAATAGCTAACTGTGGTGCAAATGCTTCTTTTTTATCTCCTGCAGTTTAACAGCTTTGAGCAGCTCTGCATCAATTACACTAATGAGAAACTGCAACAGTTTTTCAATCATCACATGTTTGTCCTGGAGCAAGAAGAGTATAAGAAGGAAGGCATTGAATGGGTATTCATTGATTTTGGCATGGACCTGCAGGCCTGCATTGATCTAATTGAGAAGGTACGTACAGGAGTGCTAAGGCGTATTTACTGAACTGGTTTTATTCATGATGCTCCCTTGGAGATGTCCTCAAGGCCCAGTGAACAAAGTAGGATAAACAGCAGGACAAGTTTCTTGCCTTTCTACAGGCAATACAGAATCAAAGGAAAATCAATATTTATGGTATTTGTGGCTACTTGGCCTTACGTCTGTAAGTTTGCCTTACAGACCCAATAGTAACCACAATTTTGTATGGCTGTAAAATCTTCCTTGTTTTTTACTTTTGTCTTTTGTTTTACTTCTGTCCCTACTGTTCTTCCATTTGCTTTGTTCCACATATGCTTAACATCAAACTTGTCAGCTTCTCAGGGCAAATGCTATGTTTCAGTCCCATGCCCTGTACCCCTCCCCACGAGGCTCCTGTTTCTTACATTACATATTGATGTGCAAAGTCCTTCATGCTCTTCCTAGCCTGGAACTATTGCTTCCCTCTCACTGCTTCCCTAGCATGGGATATGTCTTTCCTTTTCTTTGTGAGTATAATGTGGTCCTGGTGGGGACAGCTGACCCTTGCTGTATCTCTCTTTCTGCCATCTCTTATGGCAAGGTATCTAACCCTGCTGATCCGTGAGGAAAAATGAGATTTTGAGTCTTGCTTTAGCAGGACATTTGGAACAGCTGGAGTAGAAAGGCCGATTATTAAGTTTTCTCCTACTTGATCACTTTCTTCTCCAGGGTAGGATATCTGTGCATCAACAATCAGTCTGTCCAGTGCTAGGAAGTTAGTTCATCTTTTCCTGAGACATCAATAATAATATTGGTGTTGGTCCAATTGCCTTGATAGATAAATCAAACCCTTTCTGGAAGTCATCATAAAGCCTCCTCCTAAGGCAGAATTGAAATACTGAATAGTCAAAGGGGTGGTTACTATTTTAACAGAATAGTCAAAGGCTTCCTCCTCAGGATGAGAAGAAATTTTGCAGGCTTAAAACTCCATCAGATCGAACTTAAAGGCTGCACAGCTACAGAAAGCAGGCAGCTTAAGCATTATCCAACAAAGATGTTCTTAAATCCACAGCCTTTAGGAATCCTGTCTATCCTTGAAGAGGAATGTATGTTCCCAAAAGCTACAGATATGACATTCAAAGCCAAACTCTATGACAATCATCTTGGCAAGTCACCTAACTTACAGAAGCCCAGGCCTGATAAGAAAAGGAAATATGAAGCTCACTTCGAACTTCTTCATTATGCTGGTGCAGTAAGTTCCTCTGCTGGCGGGTAGACTTTGTATTAGAGGTCTTCCAGGTAGAGTTTGGCCCATAGTGCACAATAAGGGAGGGTGGGAACGATGAAGAGGGGAAGAAAGGAACAGTGAGGACTAAAAGCAGACATCCACTCTCTCTGCACAAGTATTGCAACACAGTAAGATGCCAACAGACTCCATGACATCTGGACCTTGGATACACAAATAAACCAAAACAAACTGAGGAAGGCTAATAGTGCTTTTCCTGAAAATATGCCTTGCCTTGCATTGCCTTTATCACTTTTCCTATCATCAGATTCAGACTAGTGATTAAACAGCAGCAGCATCTAACTTTCAGTCTTGGTTCCCTCTACAAATGAACCGAGTAATTTCTGCTTAACTTCAGGGATGTTTAAAAAAAAAAAAACCAACAACAAAAAAGATTTGACATACTTTTTATTCACGTTGGGACCAGTGTGTCAAAGTAGCCAAGCGAAATGTGGTCAATTCTGCTGTGAATGTTTAGTTCACAGGTCTGCCAATGACAGCATGAACAGGAATACAGTCCAGTACCATGATACCTGAGCCAAAACTTGCCCAGTTTCAAAGCTCTGTTTTCAGACCAGATGGGCAGAAAGAATTTGAGAGGGACAGAGGAAATTTTTTTTTATCAAACTAGAGTTGATATGAAGCCTCAGCACAGCAGAGCTGGAACCTAGCTGATGCTGTTAATTTCAAATTATAATTGAACATTAAGCTAATTTTGTATTTATTAAGAGAAATAATGCCCATCCTGCTCTTTATCTGTAGTTGTTAATGTATTCAGCCAAGAAAATTAGAATTTTTATCCCCTTGTGGTACTAATAATGGAATATATTTTCCCACTAAACAGAGCTGCGGCAAAGTCCAGCAGTCAGATTTTTAGTCATTAAATTCCTGTCAGAAAATCTTGTTTATTCCAGTGTAGCATGCTGTTGTGAAGTGAAATTATTACTTGTGCATTTATAGTACAGGACTTAGTAGCAGGGTTCCTGGAATGCTGATTACATGTGATATCTCTACAGCCAACCGCATGGAGTCCATGAGAAGACATAGGGACCGGAGAGTTTGGAAGGAGTGTGTGGGATTCAGATGGTAATTATTAGAAAGAGAGGTTTGGGAATTAGGAAGCGGAGAAATGGAGGGGAAGTGATGGAAAAAGTGGGTGGCTGGCACTGGTCTGAGAGCAGCACTTCACAGAAGATCATTGACTTCAAGCCAAACCTTAAAGAACTACTGGCTGCTCTGAAGGGGAACATTTGCGATCTCTGGTTTGTTTTCACTGCCTTGCTGTAGGTTCCCTACAACATCATTGGGTGGCTTGAGAAGAACAAAGACCCGCTTAATGAAACTGTAGTAGGTATTTTCCAAAAATCATCCAACAAACTCCTGGCAAGCTTGTTTGAAAGCTATGTTGGCGCTGACAGCGGTAAGCAGAATCAGCTCACATGGGTTTTCTTTCATTTCTGGGATGTTTTTTGGGGAATGAATTTAAGAAACAAAACAATTCTCTCAACTGCAATTGACTCAATGCTAAATGAGGCAGTGACTAATTATTTAGATGCGCCCAACATCTGTAGGAGTTTGCCAGTTATACCAAGGAGGCCATTAACTCAGCTAGTTTGAATGCATAATACCTCTGAGCAATTTTGGCAAGGAAATCTGTGTGCTGTGAACAGTCCAGTGGGAGTTTAAGCATGCAACTGTTCAGATATGCAGGCAAGTCTTGCACAAAAAATTTTTTACATAAATGCCGATGAACAAGAATAGCTCTTGTTTCCCACGCTGTAGTCCTCCTTGCTAGCCACCCTGAATTATATAAGAAATACCAAGTTTTGGAATATTTTGTTGGATTAGTGGCAAGTAGACACTGAAGGTACCTGAACACCATTCCACATTGGCCAAAGTAGAAGATTTTGCCCATACATCTTCCTTTTTGGTTGCTGTTGGGTTTTTTTGTTTGACAAGATTACCGTATGTCTGAGAACATATTTAAGCTGTATGCATTACACAGAACTGTTTTATTTGTGAGGAGACAAGTAGGAAGCATCCAGAAAATTGATCTTAAGTAAATAAGATTGGCATTCGTTACAAAGATGTAGCTCTTATGTCCTGAAGTTGCAATCACTTACAGCCTGTTTATTAGTAACCTCATTTCTGTAGATGTTGTCATGAATCATAAGACACTTTTCTGAGGAAGCAAGCAGGCTGCAGACTTCATAATGTGAATAAGGGGCGGAGCTGAATGTAAATAACAAAAATCCTGCCACTAGCAAATTCTTGCAAGTTACTAACTGCTTATTTGCCTGTGAATATTCCTGTCTGTCACAATACTACCTTGCTTTTCCTCAGTGTCAGGAGAAAAGACCAGCCTCTCCAGATTAGCCTCTTCCAGTCTCACCAGTGTTGCTTTCAAAAGGGGTAAAGGCTGTGGGTAATTGCATCAAGCACGTTGCACTCTTCACATCTCCTTTTATGTTGACTATTGTAGATGGGTGAGAGAATGCCAAACCTCCTGGGAATGATCTAATGGTCCAGTGTTTAGAAAGCTGCAGCAATTGCTGTACATTTTTAGGTTGTGTTTGGCTCTTGTGAAACTTTGTAAATGTCGTGTCAGAAACTAGCATTCCATTGGAGGATCCGAGTGATTTTGACTCTGCGGCTTTAAGCAAAATTCAGGGGATGCAAAGCTACTATATCTAAAATTACAAACACTCATTTCCCTCTATTCTAGACAAATGTTACCTGCACAAGTTCAGTGTCTGCATAGCAGACACGTGAGAATGAGTGTCTATGCAGTACAATGTACAGTACAAGTTTTCCATAAGCATTCCTTTCCTTTAGCTTTTTATTTTTCTACATCATCTCACCCTAAAGGCTTTTTAATGAACTACAAACAAGTCTATTTTGTTAAAAGTTATTTTTCTGCCTTATTCATATTTATGGACTTTCTGCATAACAAGTGATGCTGTGTAGATCTGAAATGCAAGTATGGTCAGAGAGCTGCACACTTGTGAAATATCACACTTGATGTTCAGGATATTTTGCATAATATTTGAGCAATCGGAGCCATGAAGTCATTGGCTATGCCTTTTATGCAAAGGGAGTTGCACTATTAGAACAGTTTGTCTGCCTCCCATGCTCTGCCTGTACCACTTACTGAGATACAGATTGTGATTCTTTTTTTTTTTTT
>VYZV01038012.1:1388-24679 GCA_013401275.1 Pandion haliaetus | reverse complement strand
TGACCATAACCAATATCGTTTTGGACACACCAAGGTAACCAGAAAAGATCATCACTGCTTATGTAAGGAGAAAAGATCTAATATCTAATTTGCAGAATAGGACATTATGCAATTTCTGGTGGTGGCAATTAATGAAGAGTTAATAATACAAGAAACCAGCAATATAGCAGCACAGCGATACTAATTTTTAAGCTGTGGTAAAGGAATTTTATTTCTCTGGCTCAAGCTTCCACAAAGATTCTATTACAGCAACGCTACAAGTGGACACAGCAGCAGCTGACGCTTCATGCCCCCCAGTAAAACAATACCTTATTTAATATAATATAGGTACACTCAAACATATATGGACCATAAGATCAACTGCAGCGTTTGAAATGAGGCCATATGCAATTATGACACGATCCCATTAGCAGGGATCTGGGAGTTGGGAGTTGTGGTTCAGGTGACCTGCTTTGCACCGTGCCACAGTTGAAAAGTACTGTGGCAATATAAATGTGGCAATAAAATAGTTTGGCCTATTCAAAACTGGGGAGATGAGACTTGATTTTAAAACAACTTTGGAACTGTACAATGCAGTCCCTGATGCAAGTATTATTTGGCCCTCTGTACTCATTTACTTTATAATGTGTCAATAAAAATGCCATTCTTCTGAACGATTTCAGTGAAGTCTGTGTAACTCTGGAAGAAAAATAATTTGTTATGGTGAAATAATATCTGTGCATGTACCAGGTGTTCTTCAAGGCTGGTCTCTTGGGCCATCTAGAAGAAATGAGGGATGAGAGACTTGCAAAAATCTTAACGATGATCCAGGCAAGAGCACGTGGCAGACTGATGCGGATTGAGTTTCAGAAGATAGTGGAGCGCAGGTAAGAAGGCACTCCCTTAAATCTTACCGGATAATAGTCATTACCATTTAATCATATGTTGAATAGAGCCATTATTACAGTCCCTAAGGCTATACCTAACCCTAAATTAAAGGTTTAAAGTGGATTTATGATAAAAATAATAGCAACTGTATACTAGTTGCCTGTAGCTCTGGTAAAAATCAGATTTGGAAATTTTTCATGTCCCTGAAAATCAAGAGATATGGAGGAAGTTGCTTGTATATCTTGAAACCTACAAGTGCAAGTTCTTAATATTACAGAGAATAAAGACATAAAACTGACTGAGAATGGAAAAAAAAAAAAAAATCTCACTTTCCCAATTCAGGCTAAGCTTTAGGGAATTTTGTTTGTTTTCTTCTTAAACCAGGGACGCCCTTCTTGTAATTCAGTGGAACATCCGCGCTTTTATGGCTGTGAAGAACTGGCCTTGGATGAAGCTTTTCTTTAAGATCAAACCTCTTCTGAAGTCTGCAGAAACTGAAAAGGAGATGGCCAATATGAAGGAAGAGTTCTTGAAACTGAAGGAGGCCCTGGAAAAATCTGAGGCCAGGAGAAAGGAACTTGAAGAAAAGCAAGTCTCTTTAGTTCAGGAGAAAAATGATTTGCTTCTCCAGCTCCAAGCTGTGAGTAGACACATATATTCATATATTTATTAGATGTTCTTTGAAATTCAAAGGCTTACAGACTGGACTGTTAGTGCAATTCAATTAAAATAAGCTGTTGGTCTTGTCAGAATCTTGCCAAAAATTAGAGCTGATATGTTCTAGCATATAACCACATGGGCTAGCAATGCAAATCTTAACAGGTTCTGTCCAAGGTAATGTCCGTGGCAGTTAGATATGGAAGTAGTCTAATATGTGACTAGTCATGCTCACCACTTTCTCATCCTGCTCCATTAATTACTTGTTGGTCTTGTCTTCCAAAATTAGGAGTAGGAATTTTTCCTTATGCTGCTCTGTAGCGTTGGATCAGGTTCTGTAACCACTTACAGGATAGGGGACAAGTGAGGAAGAAAAAAGGCTGGGCAGTCATTGCTGTCCTCTTGCTTGTGCCACACCAGGAGCAAGACACTCTGGCAGATGCCGAGGAGCGATGTGACCTCTTGATAAAATCCAAGATTCAGTTGGAGGCCAAAGTCAAAGAACTGACGGAGCGGGTGGAGGATGAGGAAGAGATGAATTCTGAGCTGACTTCTAAGAAAAGAAAATTGGAAGATGAGTGCTCTGAGCTCAAGAAGGATATTGATGATCTTGAAATAACACTTGCAAAAGTAGAGAAAGAGAAGCATGCTACTGAAAACAAGGTACCTTTACAATGTCATGTATTCAAAAGAGCTTGGACATGGATTACCTTTTTGACAAGAGCTACTGGTCTTCTGATGGTTTTACACTATCTGTTATACAGGCCACACTGAAGGAACAGTATATACAGAGCTATTTGACCTTATGAGGGGAAAAAGTTTTAACTCTGAGCCTAAGTTTCCCTTTTTCTGAAATTAGTTTTGCTGCAATTCAGCTAAAGAATTATGTCAAGTTTGGGCATTTTTAAGTAAACAATTTTCTGCTGTAACCATGAACCCTTCCAGCTCATCTTCTTAGAGCCTATAAATGTAAACCTCATCTCCTACTTCTCTCAGAGAGAATCAGAAGCTGGAGTCCACCACAATCAGAGTGTTGCTGAAGAGAATTTAGTACCTTTGAAAGAATGTGCTAAATCCACAGCAAGAACTGGCACACATTGGCTCCTTTGATGGCAATTTCAGTCAAAAAGCCACAAGGGGCTGGTGGGAGAGAGATCCCTTTCTTTCCATCATCCTCCTGCATACAAGTTCAGAACAGGCAGTCATTTGAGACGGGTTATGATAATCCCTTTCTTCAAGGTCCCACAAATTCATCTTCCTTTCTCACACAGGTCAAAAATCTTACAGAAGAAATGGCAACTCTTGATGAGAATATCAGCAAACTTACTAAGGAGAAAAAGTCCTTGCAGGAAGCTCATCAGCAAGTTCTGGATGACCTACAAGCAGAGGAGGACAAGGTCAACACACTGAGCAAAGCTAAAGTGAAACTGGAACAGCAAGTGGATGATGTAAGCCGGCTCTGCCTTCATGTTTCCCCAGGCTTGCTTGTCCACCACTTACAGTTTTCATGAGTCTGAAATGTTGCAAAGTTTTGAAATGTATTCCTGTCCTTTTAGAAATGGCCGAGGATTTAGAAATACAGTCCTCATACTGTCTGTAAAAAGTATAATTACAGGAACATGTTAAAAACTTATCTGCATAGCTCAGCCTTTGAAAGGAGTGAGATGAGGGAAAATCCACTCAGTTTGCATTTGCAGTGTAACTGGCATGAAGTCAAACAGAACTTTACTACTAAGAGAACCGTAATGCTTGCACAAATGTAAAGCATGGACTAACCCTTATGTTATATTTCTTTAGCCCATATGCCCACTGGCTGCTAGAAAACAAAAAGTATAAAATAGGATGCTTGTACTTAAGTATTTCTGCTTCGCAACTTGCTAGAGCTCAGCACAAAACTGGGCTCAGCGTACATCTGACTGTTGTAAACCACCTGTGTTTAATATATTTAATAAGTGACTTTGTTCCTAAAGCTTGAGGGCTCACTTGAACAAGAGAAGAAAGTGAGGATGGATCTAGAAAGGGCAAAACGCAAACTGGAAGGGGACTTGAAGCTGACCCAAGAGAGTGTCATGGACTTGGAGAATGATAAGCTGCAGATGGAAGAAAAGCTAAAAAAGTAAGAGATTGTCCTGCTTTATTTTGTACAACAGAATCAGTTACCACTGTCATTTCAGAGCCTTCAGGTGTGTCATCCTGCTCTGATGGTGGCTAAAAGGAAATTCCATGAGGAGAAAGTGTGTAGCCAAGGAGGGAGGGAAAATCACTCTTACTTATGCACAGTGTACCTGAAACATTAGAATTCATTACACTTTCCAACATTTAAAAAAAAAAAAAGTTATTTATGCTTTTCATTGCTCAGAAGAGAAAGCTGAAGGAAGTCTCTAAAAAGTTGTTCATCCTAACTAGCTATGACAGTATTGTTGAAAGATCTCACTCTGTTAAATATATTTTTCCATTGAGTCTGAAAATAACGTTACTTTTTTATGACACAAAGAACCAGAAATATAATTGCACAAATGCATGCAGAGTCTTGACTTGGAAACCACTGCTCAGAGG
This sequence comes from Pandion haliaetus, assembly GCA_013401275.1. Taxonomy (NCBI): domain Eukaryota; kingdom Metazoa; phylum Chordata; class Aves; order Accipitriformes; family Pandionidae; genus Pandion; species Pandion haliaetus. Next base: position 20,599 of record VYZV01038012.1, on the reverse strand, counting down.
AAGATGAAGATGTGTTTTCATGCAAATCACATTACATGAGGATTGGATTAATTTTTAGATATGTTAGAAGTTTTGTTGAACAACTCTCTTAAAATTGCAAGAGCCCAACTTGAAGCTATAGGGAAAATTGTCACAGTAGGATTTTCCTTTCTGTGGCAGGAAAGAATTTGAAATGAGCCAGCTGAATTCCAAGATAGAAGATGAACAAGCTATAGTGATGCAGCTGCAGAAGAAGATCAAGGAGCTTCAGGTCAGCTTGCTTCTTTCTCATTAGGATGAGTTCCTCTTTGTGCCTCACTGAAGGGCTTTGCAGAGACTTTTCATGGCTAGCTGCAGCTCGACTTTGAGACCCAAAGTGGTGCAATTCGGTAGCTTCCCACACTGATCTCTTTTCCCCTCAGGATGCACTCCATAGTGGTTCCTTCCCAGTAGCAGGACACGTGACCACAGAATGCTAGTGGTTTCAGGCAAGGCAGAAAAGCTCTGATGTTTGTTTGTGGGTTTTTTTTAAGCAAATAATGTTCCAAACCATGGAACTGAGGGTGGATGCTGAGGAGGAATTCAGCAGTGGTAAGCATGGATTTGAAATTTGGGGAAGGGCTCAAATGCACAGGAAGCTTTCAACAGAAATGAAAAGGCCAAAGTCAGCACAGTCCAAACAAAACGTCTTGACCTAAAATATCAGCTCTGCTTTTTTGTAAATAAAGAGCATTTGCATAACTTGGACATGAAGCATACATTGGTCAAAATAACTTTTCCATAAAAAAGATTGCTCCCAATGATTATTCATTATTCATGCAATTCTACACACTGTTGTATTTGAAATCCTGTCTTAACACTCCTAGAGAGAAGTTACTCCAGTCACAGAGCCCTTAAAAAGGGAACAAGGAGTCCCCTTCAGTGACAATTTGTTGCTGCTACTCCTACTATCAAGTAACTTCTTTTATGTACTTCATCTGAATGTCAAGTAAATGAGTATAAGGTCAATGCACTTGACCTGTCTTGAACTAGAGCTTGTAGAACAATCAACTGTGAGAAAGATGTGACTCATCATCCTTACTCTAGCTCAGGATCTGATTTACTGGCACAAATGGGCAAGTCCTTTAACTGCTGTGCTTCTGCCTGTGTTGTAAAGTGTGGGCTGGCTGAGGGTTTAACAATTTGTAAGGTGCTTCATGGTCTTCTGATGGGAATCATCATGAAGGTGACTCAAAGGTGCTCGTGTCTCTTTGGTAGGCTCGTATAGAAGAACTAGAAGAGGAGTTGGAAGCAGAAAGAGCTGCTCGAGCCAAGGTGGAAAAGCAGAGATCAGATTTGGCCCGAGAGCTGGAGGAATTAAGTGAGCGACTTGAGGAGGCTGGGGGAGCCACAGCTGCCCAGCTGGAGATGAACAAGAAACGTGAGGCAGAATTCCTGAAGCTGCGGCGAGACCTCGAGGAGGCCACGCTGCACTACGAAGCCACGGCCGCCACCCTGAGGAAGAAGCATGCAGACAGTGTGGCTGAGATGGGGGAGCAACTGGACAACCTGCAGCGGGTCAAGCAGAAGCTGGAAAAGGAGAAAAGCGAGCTGAAGATGGAAGTGGATGATCTGTCATCCAACATGGAGCAGATGGTGAAGGGAAAAGTAAGAGCCCTGAGGCTTCCCAAACCCCCCAAAGGGCATGTGTAGCTAAGGCTGGTCTGAAGGTTTCCCAGGACACCTGGTAGGGCTGGAGTGTTTTAGAAGGTGGTGTCTTGCAATCTGAAGGTGCTTATGTGCACAGTGTCCCCCCCTTCCCCAGCTGGTGGTATAACCCTTCTTACCTGGAGATGGGACAGCAATTAAGATGGCCTGTCTAAAACACATAGTGCATCCCCAGTCCCAGGCATATTGTTTATCCATATATCCCAGAGCACAAAACTGTGTCACTTAAATTATGCTTCCCCAGGCTGGTGATGACTGGGGTGATGCCATCCAAGGCAGGATATCTCCCATCCTAAGCAGAGTCCTCTCAGATCCTGCCCCTTGGTTCACAGTTTTGACCTATGTTAGCAATGAGCGCAAAGCAAAGGCTTGCATGACCACTGTGTATATTTTTACTTCCTATGGCTGAATTGTGCATTTTGTTTCCTGAGTAGATAGTCTTAGTAGCTTTCAGAGCACTCTAAAGAGTTCTTTCAGTGCAAGTGAAGAAAAGAAATTGCAGTATTCTGAGAGTTAGAAAGCTGTCATCAAACTCAATTTATGATAAATGGCAATTAAAGCAGAATCAGTAGAGCAATTTTCGTTGGAGGTGATTTTCCCATCTAGCAGTTATGAGGAGGCTATGCCTGAACTTCATGGGCACGTGATTGCTTTTGAAGTTCTTGCAGTCTTTTTACACTGGTGCTTCTGTTCAGAATGCAGTTCAGGGAAAACAAATGGTGAAGGTGGTCTGATGGGGAGTCCCCTGGCCTGGCGCTGTGGACACAGGACTACTATTCCCCGCTTTACTGCTGTGGTATTTGTGTCTTTGCTGTCTGCCATTTCTCTGAAAGACAAATTTAAAAAAAAAGGATACATTAGGAAAGCTACAGCTTCCAAATGGCTGCCTGGAAGCTACAGCTTTGTCATTTCTGCTGATTCCCTTTAGGCAAATGCAGAGAAACTTTGTCGTACTTATGAAGACCATCTGAATGAGACAAAAATGAAACTGGAGGAAATGACTCGCCTCATGAATGACCTCACTACTCAGAAGACAAAACTCCAGAGTGAGAATGGTATGTGCACGTTCAGCCCAGATAGACTGTTTCCCAGTAACTTATCAGGCACGTCTCAGCACTGCATTGGTGAGGTGTATTACACAATGGCATCTGCTCTGAAGGTGACTGGATTAGGATGGCTGAACGGAGCAGCAGCTTTGTGTCTTTTGACATTCCTATCTTCAATATTCTTACAACCTTGATGGGGGGACCTTGCCTCGGACTGGCTTTTAAAAGAAACCTATAACCATATTTACCAGCCTACTATGATACCATCTCATGAGCTGAAATGGACATGCAGGCTAGGTACCCAGTTTCAGGAACAAGGACATGTATGTCTATCTTGCAATGCTAGAGGGAAGATGAAGGAGTTGGCATACTGCTGCTGCCTGTGTGAATACCATCTTCCTCAGCGTGACCTTGGGCACTGCGCTCTGGAAGATGCTCACATCCAATGAAAAATACCACATATCCTCTAAGTGCTTGCTACCTTTTTAGCCAAAGTAGTACTATTTAATCTCTGCATCCTTATCAGGTACCGCTGTTGTGTGTATTTTCAAAGACATATTCTTCATTTCCTGTGTGTTTTCCTGTTAGTTCTATGTACTCCTATAAGGCTGCAGTTTCCAACCTGCAGTGACACCCTTCTTGTGACAAATGAAGTTTTCCTTATGTATCCCTCTGCTCTGTATACTGGTTGTTGTGAGGTTCTCGGGGTGCTTTGCAGCCCTCTGAAAGGAAGTCTGTGGAAAAGCAATGTGAAGTAGTGAAGAAAAGTATAAACAAAACCAGCTACAACTGCACATAAAAATAAGCATCAGTCTAGTCTGATCCGTGAGCTGAACTAAAATTAAAAATCAAGGTATTGGCAGTACAAAAAAAAACCCAACAAAAAAAAAACCCAAACCCCACAAAACCCACAAAAAAACCCCAACAAACCCAAACAAACAAAAACTTAAGGAAAATTATCCTGGTGAAGTATCTGATGATTACAACTTTGGAAGAAGTTTCACAAAAGGTCAGCCACGATCACCGTTAGTTCTTTTCCTCAGCAGAATTGGATAGGTGGGCCTTTGATTTTGGCTGGGACTTTGTCACTTCATCATCTTACTTTTTGTTGTTGTTGTTGTTGTTAAATTCTATGGCAGGTGAATTTATAAGACAACTTGAAGAGAAGGAGTCACTGATAAGTCAGCTGTCCCGGGGGAAAACATCATCCACACAACAGATTGAAGAACTCAGGAGACAGCTAGAAGAGGAAACCAAGGTAATGCTTTGACTGTGTCCCATTCATAGAAATGGAATGGGGAAAACTGTTCATGTTCATTTGTAGCCTGAAAAAAAGCTGAAATGAGATGAAGGAGTGAGAAGGCTTCCTGGTAATTGTACTGATATAAGTTCCTGCCCCTGACTGAGGCAAGTCACAAGAGAAGAATTTGGGAAAATAATCAGCATCCATAATTGTTAAATAAAACTTACCCAGTAGGATAGCCAAAAATCTCAGATCTTGCATCTTAAAAGTTTGGATGCTTCTCCAAAGGTGTTAAATTATCTTCAGTCTTGATAGCTTCCTCAGCATGTCACCAGTTAGGGGATGACTTCAAACACTTCTTATCTCATTTGACCTGGATGGTCAAGGCCAGAGGTGAAAAGAAAAAAAGGCTTAAGCCTCCATTTGAATTTCTAGGGGCTGTTTGTTGGGGTTTTGCTGTAGGTAACCCTGTAATGCTGTGACCTTTCTATCCCTGCAGTCCAAAAATGCCCTGGCTCATGCCCTGCAAGCGGCCAGGCATGACTGCGATCTCTTGCGGGAGCAGTATGAGGAGGAACAAGAAGCCAAGGCAGAGCTGCAGCGGGCTCTCTCCAAGGGAAATGCAGAAGTGGCACAGTGGAGAACAAAGTATGAGACTGATGCGATTCAAAGAACTGAGGAGCTGGAAGATGCCAAGTAAGTGGGTTACATGGGCTTCATCGTGCCCTTGGCTGGCAGGACTGTGCTCCCTGGGACTTGTTATAGTGCTAAGGAAATAGGGCAACCTGGTTGGAAAAATCCCTCTGGCTCATCGCTGTCATTTATGGCTGTCCTTCTGTTCTTTTCATTGCTTGAGCAGGTCAATGTTTCTGTTGAGTCCTTGTCCATGGGGTAGTGGATGTGGATACTGGGGTTTATTTAAGAACTAACAAGATTAGATTACCCTACTTGGTTATCCCTCACAATCACTTGCTTTGCCCCGGACCAGTGCTATGTTCACTCGGTCTTGACTTCCCTTCCCAGCAGGGAGATGATGGCTACCCTGGGAAGGTAGGGCAGAAAATCATGTTGGCTCATGCTGTGCAGCCACTCCCAGTTACCAGTCTCAGGAGTTACTGGGCAAGGTCTCTGAGCACTTCCAGCATCTGCCTCTGGGCATCTCTGATCTGCAGGATCTTCCCCCACTTCCAGTATATTTTCTCCATCTAGCATCTACACGTTCTTCTTTCTGGGCCCTCCTTTTTTTCCAGGACCTCTTCTTGCTGGAACTCCCAGCCCCCTGTTTTCCCAATCTAAATAGTCTATGAACAAAAGGCCAAGGTGTGACCAGCCTCCTAATTGGTGGTTCTGTCTCATGTCTCTTAATTGGAGGAACATGAAACTTTCATTTAGATCAGGTCTTATCAAAATTTACAACCAGCCCATGCTGGTTACAGCTAGCAAGTAGCAAGCTGCTGCTTGAGTGTTCAAAAGTTCAATTTCAAATATTCACACACATGCACAAAACTGTATCTGCCACATGTCAGCATTCAAAATTTGTTTGCCTGTCATAGTCCCTTCTCTCTAAAGGCCTGATTTCCCCCACCCTTCCCCTTGCCCCTCTGATTTTCCCTTTCAAAACTGACTTATTGAGATACTGCTTCGGTGCCAGTCATGGATAACATGGCAGTGGTGGCACTCGGTCATTTCACTGTCTCTTCCCACCTGGTAGAAAAAAGCTTGCCGCTCGCCTGCAGGAAGCTGAGGAAGCAATCGAGGCAGCCAATGCCAAGTGCTCTTCTCTGGAGAAGACGAAGCACAGGCTGCAGAATGAGTTGGAAGACATGATGATTGACCTGGAGAAGGCCAATTCGGCAGCTGCCTCCCTGGACAAGAAGCAGCGTGGGTTTGACAAGATCATCAATGACTGGAAGCAGAAGTATGAAGAGTCACAGGCTGAGCTGGAGGCTTCCCAGAAGGAGGCCCGTGGCCTCAGCACCGAGCTCTTCAAGCTGAAGAATGCTTACGAGGAGACGCTGGACCATCTGGAGACGTTGAAAAGGGAAAACAAGAACCTCCAAGGTAGGCTTCATTCAGGCCCCACATCCAGTGTGAAAGTGATACCAGCGGACAGCTGGAGCGATGCAGGTACCCCATAGCAGCTGTGGGGAGACGTGTTTGTCATCCGTGAGAATAGCTTTCCAATGTGTTTGGAGACACTGACTGATGCTGGCAATGAAGGTTTTGAACGTGGAAATTGGTTTTGCCAGAGGAGAGCAGGCTTGTCTTTGCTCACCTGTCAATGAAGCTCACTGGCAGAGGTGCCCATCTCAGGGGAGGAACAAGAAAGATGACAGAGGTGCAGTGGATGAAGCCTACACAGCTCCCAAAGCAGAGCACAGTGTTGCTAGCCTGCAGATCACAGATAAAGACTAAACCACTTTAACCATTTCAAAAAGCGCATACAAGAAAGTCTGTGCCTTCAAGTTGGTCAGGTAAAAAAAAGTTGCTGTAATTGAAAGTAAGGCAGTGCTTGTGTACAGACGAGCCCTTGAGGTAGCGGTTTGAGGTACAGGTCCTGTATCCATGCTCCATGAACTACAGTCTGTTCAGGACACTCTGATCACTGAATCCATCCATCCTTTTTTGTTTCAGAGGAGATTTCTGATCTGACCAATCAGATTAGTGAAGGAAACAAGACCCTCCATGAAATAGAAAAAATCAAGAAACAGGTTGAACAAGAGAAGTCAGAAGTTCAGCTGGCTCTGGAAGAGGCAGAGGTAAGGAAAGAAAAATCAGAGGAGGAGGAAAGGGTGTCTTTATCATGATTTTTCCTTCCTTTTTTATCTTCTCGGCAACGCAGCCGATGTGTTGATTGTTAAAAAGTGCAACCTCTCTGCACCCAGCTCCTCTGGCCTTTCTAGCCAGTGTTTTCAAGAACGACTGGTGACTTTTGGAGATGTCAGCTCTGAGATCATCAGTAGAGGCTCTTTCAAAGGAGGTGCCTTGTAGGTTTGGGGTTTTTTTGTTGGGGGGTTTTTTTTTTTTTTTTCCCCCTTTCAGGAAGCTCAGAAATCTTCTGCCCACCTCCTGAAAATCCAGTCCTTGATTACTTTGGCATAGAATATTTCAGTCTTTCAGGAAACAGGAACTGCTGAGAACTATGGTCTTATACTATTTTATCAGATATTTCTGGTCTCTGGTTTCCAACAGCAAATTCACCATTCCCTGGTTTTGAGAATAAGAAAACAAACCTCCTGCTGACTTGAAATTTTATAAAGTCTCACTTATTGTGTTGGATACTGCAGCCTGCTTAAAAAAAATGGTAGCAGTTTCAGAAACCAAATGAAAACTGGCCATCCAGAAAACCTTTGACTCCCAATATGAGTGTAGTAAAGACATTTAGCATCACTGCATTCATTTCTACAGTGATAAGTATGCACATACCCAAGAGGGGTGCCTCATCCCAGTTTCCAGAAACAAACCAACAATACAGAACAAGCCAACTGGAAATCCTGGTCATTCACTTAAAGGGCTTGCTTGTCAGGGGTTTGCTTTTTTTTTTTTATGAAAGTTTGGTGCATTGCAAAGCTAAGAACGTGTAGGTGTTGCTGGCTAGAAGCAATACAGCACATAGCAAGGGATTTTTAGTGAAGGACGCATTTCTTTTGAATTGTATTCTGAATATCTGCTAAAACGAACATCACCCAGTGACAGGGATCTGTTAGTACCTTAAATGCTGTGCAACCTCTTTTGTCTGTTACAGGATGCTTTATACTTTGCAGGGATTTTGCAGCCAAACAAACAGGTGTCGTGATCAGAGCAGAAGAAAGAGCATGCCTTTCTTCCACAGCTCTGAGATGTGGAGAGTGATTATATGCTCTGTCAATACACTTCTCTTGCTAGAAAGAATACATCCGTTCTTGAGGGACCTAAGGGGCACACTTTACTTTCCTGGACTGTGGGGAGTGGCTTCCTAAAGCTCAGAGATATTAGGAACTAACAAAAGTAAAGTGGTGATGTATCTTACTTTAATTGTGAAAGAAATGGTTTAATGCAGATTTTCTCCCTTCCTTGTGAGTTTGGGTCTCCGGCAGTCACCACTGGTGACACGGTACTCCTGCGTGCTGTTCCCATTAATACGCTGTGGCTCCTTGGCATGAAGTGTGCATTCGACTGACCTGTAGCTGCTGCATGATGGCCAGATATTCTCAAGGATTTTGTACAGCTTTGTCTTCAGAACCTCCATTCCGTTTCCATCGTCTCTCATGGGAAGCATAGCCAAGCTGTGCAATTCTACCTTTCAGAGAGCACTTCCAAAATATATGATGTTCAGTTCTGTGCTTTCCTTCCCTGATTGATGCGAGTGGTAAGGAGACAGAATGCCACTGAGCCTGGGTTATGCAAGACCTGGAAGTCAGAGGCCCTGTTATTTCACTAAGGGCTGTTGTCAGCTTAGTTCTTGACTTCCATATATAAGAGAAATGTAAGAATAAAGATGTAGGAACAAATCTCCCTTGTTTCATAGACTTGTCTTCATGTTAATTGGAAAGAGCCGACAGAGTATTTTTGCATTTTGTCGTATAGAGCTGATGTCTGTTATTTCTTTCCTTGAAGTCATATTCCCCAATAAGACTATATAATTGGGAGGCTTTCAACACTTCATGATTTGGAGAGATCTTTGTGAGCTGGGGGATGTGTGGGCCCTTCACCCTCCCAACAACAATCTTGCTTTAGCTTTTGCCTATCCCTTACAAGCCTGTGAATTTCCAGAGGGTGTCTGTACAGGGGTGCGGAGTGGGGAATGTCTATTGATATCAAAACCACGCAGGCAGGGCCTAAGGTTTTAGGGGTTTTTTTCGTGAGCCATGGCCTGTTTGACAATTTGTCCTCTGAGGAGCTTGCTGCTCAGTTTTCCAGCTGCCAAGTTGCATCGGAAGGCAAATAAAGTCATTGTTTTGCCATGTAAGCTGCTCATGTCCTTGCCTAGAGAGAGAGGTAGAGAGGAAACAGTGCTATTGGGAATGGGAAGAAAAGTGTGCAGGGATCATCTTTGTGCAGCAGTTTGTGATTTTTAAAAAAATAGCAACTCCTGGTCTTGGTGTTTACTATTTCAGGGAGCTTTGGAGCATGAAGAAAGTAAGACCCTTCGTTTTCAGCTTGAACTTTCTCAGCTTAAAGCAGAGTTTGAAAGGAAACTGACAGAAAAGGAGGAAGAAATGGAAAATATAAGGTACTGTGCAGGAAGCAGCATGGTTTTTTTAATGGGAAAATCTCAAAAGACCAGAAATATTCTCAAGACCTAAGTGAGTCAAATGCACCATAGGTAGTTACGCCAGCCCAAGCAGATACTGTTTGTACCAGAACCCAAACCAGCTCTGATTATTTGCCAAAGAGTAGTCCTACCACATTACCATTTCTTAGTTCAGATATTCCTGTCAGCTCAGTCTCTGCTAGCATACACATAAACCCATCAGACATATCACATAGCAGCTGTAACACAATTGACTGGCACAACCAAGTCACAGCGGACCAAGGGCCGCTAAGTCTATATGTTTACAGTATGGAGACAAGTAGGTCTAGAGAGTGGTCTTCTCCTAATCCTCTAGGATGGCTGCTTCCCAAGGGGAACCGCACGTGAAATCAGCAGTACTACCTCAGTGGTACTCAAACCTATGTTATCTGAAGGCAATCTTTGCCTCTGCATTTAGTTAATTTACGCCGTTATAGCTACACTGATTGTAGGAGGATGTGAGGAGCTTGCCATTATGTGTACAGCATTTGGGTAAGCAGTGAGAACTGCAGAGGTAGAGAAAGTATGAAGATAAAAGGAGAGGAGCTTGCAGGTGAAAGGGATAAACAGAAAAAATGGAAAGCAATTACATGACAGAAGGATGATGTCTTTTGTCTCCCCTCTCCCCGTCAGCACTAACTCTAGTCTGAAGAGTTACACTCTTAAAACGATGCTACACTGGGGCAGATTTTCAGCAATGTGTATGCAATCCTTCAGAAAACTCTGGCCTTGAATTAGTCAGTGTTGCAATGCTGTTAATCCAAGAACCATATCACTGTTTGTTGGTAGGCTAAAGGGTAGGGCAGGGGAAGCCCAAGGCCTACCTTGGCCAGCATAGGTACAAGTATCGGTACGTTAATTGTTTCAAAACCAAATAATGTTTCGGCCCTTTCAGGCACAATCTTCTGATGTCCTGCAGATGTCTGGATTACAGAGATCACAGGACAAGCTATCCTAACCAGTGTTTTATGCCTCAGCTTTGTTATGAGTGTTTTGCTGCTAAGTTCTTCAGCAGACATGCTGTGTTGTTCCCTGGGAGTCTAGGGCACAGTTCAGTATCTTGCTGAAGCAAAGGCCCTCAAGGTTTTCCTTGTTGACTCAATGATTTCCCAGAACTCCTATGCTTTCAGCAAAACTTGGCCAGCAGCGAGATAAAGATTGCCCTGTGTGAGTCATATTCTGTGCTTCAAGTTACCTTCTGGTTGTAAGAGAGTAAAACTTTCAGTGTAGGACTTGACTGTTCCAGAGTCAAGAAAATTAAGCACCTGTCTGTATCTGTTTTGCAATCTTTAAATTGACACTAAGCTGCCTTTCACAGGGGGACCAGGCTGTTGATTAGGGTGGCCTTAATCTCTTCTAACTTTAGATGTCCATAACACAGATTTCTATTCCTTAATTATTCCCCTTATAATTGTGCATAAGAAATGTGTTTCAACGTCTACTTTAAGACACAGTAAATTGTAGCTTACACATGCCATTTACTATGAAGAGCGCCTAGAGTAATTAGCTTAGAAGGTAGCTGCCTACCTTCAGTTTGATTAATCCCCTCCAGTAATGTCTTCATAAAATGGCTGAGATGCAAAACATCCCATGAATGATTTAGTAAATGTCTTGGTAAGTGACTGCTAAGCTTGAAGTGCTTCTTGTTAGGTTCAAACCTGTACTTGCTTGAGTTTACAAGAGATCTGAGAGAACTCCTTGCTCCGATATTGCCAAAGGAAATGTGAGAGAAGGATGCTATAGGTGCTTACAGATCAGGGGTTAGCTGAGGGTGTGAAGCACACAAGCCAGTTAGACAGCAGTGAGGCACTAGAAACCTGTGCTATGTATGTCATTCAGAAATATACTTCTATTTCTGGAAATGAGACACTTCCAGAAAGTGAAGTACCATTGCATGTAATTCTACATTCCTGTGCAGAGAAGAAAATGACTCCATTCACCTTTCATGTCCTTTTCAGGAGAAATCAGCAACGTGCCATAGATTCATTGCAGTCTACCCTTGATTCTGAAGCCCGGAGCAGAAATGAGGCCATCCGGCTAAAGAAGAAAATGGAAGGGGACCTCAACGAGATGGAAATCCAGCTCAGCCATGCTAACAGGCATGCTGCAGAAGCAACAAAGTCAGCACGTGTCTTGCAGACACAAATAAAGGTACTCCAAGAGCTGCCAGTCCCAAGCACCCAAGCGTAGGTGCAGGCTAGGTTTCATTAGCACAGAGCAAAACAGCAATGGTGACGGTAATTAAGAGAGAAGCTACTCCCAAGGATGTGCAGGGAAAGCCCTTAGTGATCACATTTGGTGTAAGAGAGTACTGAAATATAGATTTCTTCCCAGACTTGCATACAAGCTGGATGAGATCCAGTCGTAAAACCCTTGATGGCTACAGCCTCCTGCAGGGGCAGAAAGCTACAGCATGAGGAACTGCAAATCTATGATTTTCTTGTGAGCTTGCAAATCCTTTAAAAATGGAGAGCAACTCGGTTGGAGTAAAGGAAATGTGTGTATATTCAGCTTTGTTGTTTGCTTCAATATTTGTAATAGCTTAAAAAAAAAAAAAAAAAAAGTGCTTTGCTAAGACACCTCTTAAGTCACCACCTCTCCCACGCCTAAGCAGCTAGTTCTGCCTTGGGCAGAACTGCCGAGTTCTCACAGATTTGAACACACAGGTTTTTTCCCCCCCTTGCACCACATAACACAAAAGCTATTCAGCTTACAGTGTGGAGGAAGCCCTTCTCCAATAAAGCAGCACTGAAATTCTTGGGGTGGGCCCCATGCAACCTCTGCAATGTGAGGTCCTCTTATGTAAGCGCAGTGGCTTGAAATGGAGTTGCACTGGCAAAAACCCATCTGTTTTGTTATAGGAGCTTCAGGTGCAACTGGATGACTCCGGACACGTGAATGAAGATCTGAAGGAGCAGCTGGCGGTCTCTGACAGGAGGAACAATCTTCTCCAGTCAGAGCTGGATGAGCTGAGGGCTTTGCTGGACCAGACAGAACGGGCAAGGAAGCTGGCAGAGCATGAACTGCTGGAAGCCACTGAACGTGTGAACCTGCTTCACACACAGGTTGGCTTTTCCTGTGCTCTCTCCCTGCCTGGGTTAAACTAAGCCTTGTCTATTAAGCACTGACAGTGTTTGTCCATGACCGTCGTAAGTCAGACACACCCTGCCCTCCTTCAAGGGAGAAAATGAGGAGAGGAAGTAAGTCACTCTCTAGACATGCCACCTCACTCCCTTCAAGTTAGCTGGAACTGATGATTCAGCCAACTGCTTGAAACAGTTTCCAGAAAAAGCAATGATGGAAGATAATGAGTAAATTTGATTTCTTTCCTTCTTCCGTGCTGTAAAACGAGTTTCCTGCTTTAGTTAAGCCGTGGCTGGGATGGCGAGGCATTTCTTTGGAGAAGCGAGGAAGGTGATGTTGCGCAGGTCGCTGATATTACTCAGCAACGAAGACTGTAGAGGCTGGGTCTAGAAAGAGGTGTATTGTGCAGGGCAGGAAACTACCCTGCAGCAAAGTGCTCTCTGCCACGTCACAAGATAGACCTTTGGACTTTGTCATGATGGGCACTGCAGTTTTTACAGGATCATGGAGGGGCATGTCCTGCTGCGCCAGCAGTTTTGCTACAAAACCAAATCTTCTTTTCACCAAATAACGGTCAGAACGAAATGAAAATGTGCTACAGGCTGGCGATGTTTTGCAGTGTTTCCTCCAGCCCATTGGTGACGTGGGGCTTCTGCTTTAATCACCTCACTGACTAACTGATTATGGATTTTTAGTTTTCCAAGATGAACTGCCTTATTCATTCTTCTATTTCAGCCTCTGGCTTATTATTTTATCTGAATCAAAAGCTGAATATTTACAGCTTTGAGAGTATTTTTAATATTTCCTCAGTCTGAAGCTAAGCTATGTAGTAAAGGCCAGCCCTTACCACGTACCTGGGTCTCCCTTCCCAAATACTGCTGTAATCCAGAGGATGCAAAAATCAGTAAGCCTCGGTGTGCTATAGTATTTAGAGAAGTTATGTCTCTAATCATCACTTTTCCTCCTTTTCCACTGTTCCTTTGGGGAAAACTTAATAAAAGAACACAAGCCTGATCAATCAAAAGAAGAAGCTGGAAGGTGACATTTCCCAGATGCAGAATGAAGTGGAGGAATCGATCCAGGAGTGCCGGAATGCAGAGGAAAAAGCCAAGAAAGCAATCACAGATGTAAGTAGGCTGGTTCCCGCTCACTTCTTTTCAGTACTGCAAAGTCTTAGGAGAACCAAAAAAGTATTTCCCGAGTCACCATTCCTGTGCTTGCTACAAAGCACTCCACAGTTATCTGGAGGTAACTGATGAAACTACAAAATAAAACAGGCTAGAGGTAAAAAGAGAGGAAGGACTTCTTCCTGATGTTTGGGGTTTAGTTTTGGTTGTTTTGTTGGGCTTTTTTTGCCCCAAGAATGCAGTTTCCACTGATCCTCAAAGTTTCAGGTCATGTCACCTTTGAATCGGGTAAATCACACACCTGGATAAGTCAAACCAGTTCAGACTGAACTAGTGCTAACTGGTCTTCTAGTGTACATAGAATCTGATGTGAGAAACGAAATTACCCAATCCCAAACGAGGTATCCTAGATCTAGGTGCCTACTGGAAAAACGTGAGGCCTAAGATCCTGGGAGGAGACACAGAATACATTCTTCCTCTAGGGAAGACATAATTTGGGCAGGTATAGTTTAATTTCCTACAGACCTGGAGAAATCCATGTCTCCAGAGTTCGGCTGATGTATTGCATCGTACCAACAGATAAGATGAAAGCTAGGACTGAAGTCTAGCTTTTCTGTGAGTTACGTGTCTGCAGTGCCTGGACAAAGCTATTCCTGTACGATGGTCTTTACTGCTTCTCAGCTGACAGCGTTATTACTGCCTACCAGAGACAAGATGCTGATTGTCCTTGATTCAGCTCCAGCCTGGATTGCAATGACTGCTGTCTTCCGATGACTGCTCAGTGATGGGTGCAAAAATCTGTAAATGGCTCTTGGTGGCAGGCACAAACATCAAAGCAGGAATTTACTAATTGGCACCCTTGTTACCTGTCTTACAGAACGGCCAGAGACTATGTAAGATGTTGAGACTGAGCTTTCTATCCCAGCACAGACTGCAGAAACTGCTCTGCTGTTACAGCCGCTCAGGCAGCTCTCGTCTATGGCTGTGCGGCGAAATTTGTCTGCCATTTGTTCTAAGCTACTACCTTTCAAGAGCTCCAAACACCAAGATTAGATTTTGAATAAGTTCAAAAAAGGGAGCGGGGAGGGGGAATCTAAAATCACAGCATTAGAATAGGGAGGAAAAAAAGGCCTCCAAAGGTATTCTGCCGTTGCATTTTCTCTGTCCAGGCAAGATACGCACACACAAGATATTCTCTGGAGCTTTGGGTACAGTGAAATGATCCAAATAGAGGATAATACAAGATCAATCTTCCATGACTTCTTCTGAGACATGATCCAATAGCATAAGCGAGCTGCTGTAAAATGCGGTTGTTTTTCAGGCAGCAATGATGGCTGAGGAACTTAAAAAGGAACAGGATACTAGTGCTCACTTAGAGAGAATGAAGAAGAACATGGAGCAAACCATTAAAGACCTCCAGAAGCGTCTGGATGAAGCAGAACAAATAGCCCTGAAAGGTGGCAAGAAGCAGATCCAGAAACTGGAATCCAGGGTAAGTCTGTGATCCAGCTTTGGACCACTGTCTCCTGCTTACAGAACTGGGACCACATAGGGGCCTTAGGGCTGCCTGGTAAATTCATAGAGGCCAGTAAGGGATAGTATGAATGCTTTCCTCTGTTTCACAAAATGCAGGTGAGCGGTTCTGGGCGGCATGCTTCCCCTTCATCATCCAGCTACAATGAGCTGTTGTAGCACAGCAAATGACCAAGCCCTTAACTAGAAAAAGAATCTAAAAACCCCCAACATCTAAAACAAGCAAAAGCCTCTTCAATGCTTGCTTCAGTTAAACTTTTTTGGCCTTTGCATATGTCTGCACCTTTGCTGGCGCAGCTAAAACACATTTACGAAAAAGCAGAATGGAAAGGCGACATTTTTATCTGTGTCTGAAATTTGACTCTATGGAAATGCTGAGAAAATTAGCATCTCTTGAACTGTGAATCAGATTGTCTGCTGCTTTATATAGATGTAGCAGCATAATGGCAAAGGGTTTCCCTTTTTTTGCAGGTTCGTGAGCTGGAGAACGAGCTTGAGACTGAACTTCGTCGCAATTCAGATGCCCAAAAAGGAGCCCGCAAGTTTGAGAGGCGCATAAAAGAGCTGACTTACCAGGTATGCTGAGGACCGTAGTAAGCACTAGGTCACTGGAAATAAGTGTGTTCTCCCAGTGTCAGAAGTTGCCTCAGTGTCTCAGTGAACGATGGCATTACCCAGAGCTTTCTGATTGTAGGTAGCTTTAGGGATAGGAGGAACATCTCCCTAGGGCTACCATCATCTCGCTTGACCCATTGTGACTAACGTTAGAAAGCCTCTGTTGCTGGGATTTGGACAGTTTTAGCACAGTATTAATATGGAGCAGCCTTAGATGACTATTCACACTGCAAGAGAAGACAGAGGCCTGCTGTCTCTCAACTGTGCTGACGTTGGCAAAAAAGAGCCAGAAGGATTCAGTTGACTCTAATGCATCACCCAGGGTAGCGTTACCCAGTCCCAGGGGTCTGTCACCTATTGCTGAGCAGTGAGGTCTAGTTGTGAGCCTCCCACAGGTTTGCTAACAGCTGCCGTTGCTGCCTGCCTTTTGAAAAAGGTCTTCAGCACGGAGCACTGATCCTTTTGCTTTCAACAGCATTCTTAAGAAGATAATCCCATCCATCTGCTTTAGGACATTATTTAGCCTCCTACCTGTTGTTTTACTCTGACTTTTGTATGCGGACGCTGACGGTTGTTTTCTTAGAATACAGTGCTCTGGCACAGGCAGACAGAATTAGCTGGTCCTTCTGCTTATGGACTGTGACAGCTTAAACCTGGCTCCTTTTACCAGAGTGCCTCCAAACAAGATTTCTAAACGTGGAAATTATGTATAGGTCTGTTTCACTCAGGAATGACACACTTTATAATGACAAGTGTGCTCGTCATCCCTGAGCATGGAACTCTGTGTGTGTTTATGTGTATACTTCTGAAAGTGTGTGCACATATACATGTATGTGTATACGTATATATATTTACATATATATATATAAATGGGGAGGCTACTCTCTTTTAGCCCTCAGCCTCCAGGTTTACAGACGTCTTCTATCAACCTACAGAAATTTTTCTCAGAAATTTTTATACACAGGGTGATCACAGTATCATTTGTTTGTATTTTGAACTGTAAGTTTCTAAAATTATATATATGGCAGCCATACCTATTTTGTTGTGGGAGATGCTCTAGGCCTTTTTACACTGGCAACCCAGTTAATGGTGTTTTGATGCAGTCGGAAGAAGATAAGAAGAATCTAGCCAGGATGCAGGATCTGATTGACAAGCTACAATTAAAAGTGAAGAGCTACAAGCACCAAGCAGAGGAAGCTGTAAGTAACTCTTTGGGACTTTTTTACCTTTGAGGAATTTATTGTCCTAAGCCCACAAAGCTTTTAGTACAAATACACATTTTTTGTGTGTGTTAATATTTGTATTTATATTCATATAAAACCTGTATGTATAAATGTATTTATAGTATAGATTAAAATATGTAGCATATGCGTTGATTGTATTTAAGAAAAGGTGTTCAATTTTATCTTAAGATTGCAGTATAATTTGCAAGGGAAGGGGGGAAGGAACAGGCAAGACTTTTCCTCCTAGTCCCTCAGAAGGCACGTTGAGAGCCTCCCAGTTCACTTAACATGGAGAGTGCCACTGGAAACATCAACTCTGTAAAACAACAATCTCAGTTCTCCAGGAGGCAAGTGGTTCCCATACAGCTGTTACCTAGTCATGCTGAGCACTTTCCATCCTGCTTGAAAGGGAAAGCTTTGTTTCACGTGGACAGGAGGAAATCAGCTGCTCTGTTTTCTCTCACCAGGAAGCCCAAGCCAATCTGTACCTTTCGAAGTACAGAAAACAGCAACATGATCTGGATGATGCTGAAGAAAGGGCTGAAATAGCTGAATCTCAA
Organism: Pandion haliaetus; assembly: GCA_013401275.1. Taxonomy (NCBI): domain Eukaryota; kingdom Metazoa; phylum Chordata; class Aves; order Accipitriformes; family Pandionidae; genus Pandion; species Pandion haliaetus. The sequence goes on along the minus strand of VYZV01038012.1, from coordinate 3,210 downwards.
GTTAATAAGCTGAGGAGCAAGTCAAGAGATATTGGCATGAAAAAGGTACGGTTATACCAGATGAGGTAAATGTGACTGTGTATTAGACAATAGTGGATGCTATGTATGCAGGAAGATCTGTTACATCTCTTAAAGTAGCACGGACTAGAAAAAATTCTTGTTTACTACATTTTTTAGTTTGTCTACCCTTTATATTAACATTAAGGCAAGCCTTTAGGACAGCAATCTGATGCTTAGGCAAAATGAATTCTTTGTCCTCTTGCTGTTGTCATTTAACCTCTGCGCTCAGCAGCCAGAAGTTTCCAGAACTGGTGATTTTGGGGTTTGGTGTTTTTGTTGGGGTTTGTTTTTTTTTTTTCCAAGGGATATTAAAAAGCTCCACCTTTTTCTCCCTCTGATGTAGATTTCTATGTATGTAGTACAGCCTGGGGATTACTGCCAGGTATTTTAACATTGCTCTTTCAATGAACTTCTATCGATTTGAAGAGCTGAATAAAAAGAAAATATTAGTGATTAGCCACTTAGGTGCTGGGAAGTCATTAGTAATTGGAAATAAATTTGTGGTGTTTTCCACTTGAGCAGAACAGTAGTACAATAATATTGATGAAACTAAAAGGTGCCTAAGAACTTGGTCTGGAACTGAAAGCAAACCTTTGCTTACCTATGCTTGCCTTGTGGCAACCAGGCAAGTAAGAGTGGGGTTGTTAGTTGTGGGAATGATAGAAAGAGGAGCTGGGTCATTGCTTTATCTATTTCAGTTGCACGTGAAACATAAAATGCCATGCTTAACATCATATAAGTTTTATGAGGGTGACAGCTCTTGAGTTAAGAAAGAGTGGGGAAAAAACCCAACTTTCTGTATAATTTTGGTATTTTTATCATACTTGATCCCAACACCTTCCATCTCTCTTCTGTATACACCATTCTGTGGAAGTAAACACTCCAGTTTCTGCCTTCATCTTGGACTAATAAAGTCACCTTTTACTGCTATAAATGACTGTAGCCCTGCCCTCTAGAGCAGAGCTACGTTAAAACTGCATGAAGATCTGGTCTTTCACAGACTTACATATGATGGAAGCAGTACTGTAACTGAAGCTTAAAACAAGTTTTGCAACTTTTAAGAGTAAAAAGTTTCCACATATTTTNAAAATGCCTGTAAGTTCACAAAGCCATGGCATCACAGACACTGAAATAGGTAAACCATAAGAGTAATCTATTTTTTTAAATACTGTTAAGAGTGCTGTTTATTCCCTGTATCTTACTAGTACCCTCTTTCTGCCTTAAATATGCAACAGTCATAGAAAAGTGGATACCTTATTTTATTAGTCAGATGCTAGTTTGCCAACACCTATTCCAGCCCTGGTTCATAGCAGAGTATTGCGCTGTCAAAAGATGAGCTCAACAGTACATACAGTGGTGTCATCTCCACAAAAAGGGACCTGTGGCAGTAATGGCAGTAGCTACCAGGAAACATATTCAGGCAGTGAGTGCTGTCCCAAAAGTCATGACCCATCTCCTTTGGGGAGAGAAAGGCACTGGAGAGACTACTTTAATCATGTAGCATTAGAAATACCTTGTCTACTGCTACTAGTACCCATGTTCCTGGAAACGCTGGGAAGTGCGTGTGATTCAGAACACAACCAGCTGTTGAAACAGAATTGTACAGAAGTCATCTGCTATCAAAGGGATATATACTCTAGCATGAGGACAAGAAACCTGTATTGTTAGCTGAAGTAAGATGGCAAAGGTTGGCTAGATCAGTGTTATTTCAGATATGAACTGGTAATACCAGGGAGCAGAAGCATTAGTGAAGAGAAGCTTT
>VYZV01038010.1:13847-67827 GCA_013401275.1 Pandion haliaetus | reverse complement strand
TCTGATCAAGAGAGGACAGTGAATCTTTGACCCATGAAATATTTTCTTTCAGCCTCTTCATCATTTCATGTTTCATGAGAGCAGGACCAGTGATCTGAACATCCTCTCCAGGAGTTTGTTGCGCTGATAATGCTTCCAATTTGCTCTGCAAATCATGTATAGAGTTCTCCAAAGCTACCTTCTCTTGGTCACTCCAAATTCTTTTCATCTGCAGTTCAATCCTTCTTTTTAATAGAGAAAGACCATGTTTAATGTCCTGTAGCTCTGTGGTCCAAAGTCCAGGACATTTGGCTTTTCCTGCAGATGAGGAATATAACTCTGCTTGTAAATACTGTTCTTGTATCAGTCTCTGAATATCCTGTGCTTTATTCATAAGCAGGTTAAATTCATCTATTTCTGCCACAACTTGATCATGTTTCTTTTGCACTGTTTGTTCCATGTGTTGCCACCATTGCTCCAGTTGCCTCATTTGGCTTTCGGTTAACACTTTATCCATGCATGTTAAATGCTGAGATAAACTTTCTTGCTGAGTTTTCAACTGGTTTAAGACATCTCTTTCTTTTTGTAAGGACTCTACGCATGCCTTAATTTTCTCCAGAAGAACTGTGTTGTTCATAGGACCCCTGCCAAAAATATGGGTAGCATTTAAAAAAAAAAAAAAAAATCTCCTAAAACATTGACTAGACACATTTTAAAAAGAGAATTTCACTGTCTAGAAAATGATTCACTCACTTTATTCACTTGATCGCATGTATCTCTCAGTGTTCTCTCACAAATTTCCTAACTACCGTTGCAGTATCATTATTTCTTTCTTATCTCTACAGCATTAGTTATTTGTAGATCTCTCGGCAGAAAAGGTATATTCTAATGCATGTTCTCTAAAATTGCAGTATATAATAATGTGTCAATTCCTAAAGGAACATAGCCTCCCTTTAAAGTTAGAATAAATAAAATTTTAAAAATCAAAAATACTGTTAAGTCATCTCTAATTGAATTAACAACATTTTATGGTAATTTCTGATTTACAATAAAGATAAAACTTAGTTATAAGAAAAACTTCAAAAATTCCCATTCATTCAAGATTAATTTGGTGTTTATCTACTCATCTTTTATTTCCAGGAGTATTTTGAAATTCCCACCTAAAATACAATTAGCAGCTAGACTTTTATTCAATTTTTTTCAATATCTTTGCTGTAAATTAACAATTTCATAAATTATTTTAAAGATTTTCAAATTATTGTGATACATTATTGTGACTGATGGGCTAGTTCCATGTTTTGAAGGCTAATTCATAAAAGGTACTAAATATTTTTTGTGCATTGGTTAACTCTGAATTGGTACTGTAGACTTGTTTATTGCCACAGAATTCTCCCTGTCAAACAATGTTAATTTTCAGAGTAATGAGATACTTAAGTCAGAAAAAAATTAGAACCAATGAGTCCTTAAAGAAAAATTAATATTTCACATCTGCCATATTTTTACAAAAATATTTCAAAATGGCTTTTATATAGGTTTTTAGCACAGCAATCATTTCTTTGTTTTGCCTAAAAGATAAAAAAAGTAGATGTTGCTAAAGGATAGCAGAGAACCACCAGAAATGCTTCTGCTTAAGGCCGTTTAAAATTACAAACCTATGAGACTTCTCTTGCTACCTAATGTTAATGAGATGGATAAAACACCGTATTCTTGTCTATGCATTACTGAAGTATGGCAAGAAATTCAGACTAGGACCGTATCTGTTCTGCAACCTATTAAGAGAAACCCTCAACTATACTTACATTTTTATGTTATCTTTTTCTGTTGACAAATTTTTCATTGAGGACTGCACAGCAGAAAGATTTTTCTGGTACTCATTAATTAAACAGTACTGTTGTTGCTTCACTGCCTTAACAGCATCTAGTTCTTGAAGCAGCCTGTCCCAGCAGGGCACCACAGGCTCTGTGGTTTGCAGCTCTGCTCTGTTTGATCCTGTTGCATTGGGAAATGCTTCTTGACTGTGACACAAAGATTTTGCTTTCCATGTTTCCAGTTCAGTTTGTAAATTCTACAATCAAGCCCACCACAGAGAGGGGATTAAAAGAGGATCTTAAACACATTCAGCTTTTAACACGAAATACAGTTAAAGACTGATACATCTACAAACATAGGCTTGCTCATTCACATGCAAATCAGCATGCATGCCTGCGCACATCATGGAAGCACATGCACAATCATAGGTGTACCTACTACTGCACCCTAGAAGAGCAGTACAAAATACAGTATTTACATCGACATACTTGCATTAAGACACAGTGTTTGTAGATTACCTGGTAGACAAACTGACTAATCATGTGATCAAACCTTAGATAAGATTATATGCAACAATTTTGTTTTGCCCAAGTGAATCATAATTCTGTAAGTGTATCACTACATTAACAATGAGGAATGCCTTTGCAATTTCCATACCTCCAGCTCTTTTAGTTGTTCATTTATAAGTACAATATCCAGTTCAGCCAATTCATTTTTCAGCTCATTGACCTTTTGTTCCTGTTCAAAATATTCAGTGTTTACTTGCACTCCAGGAAATAGTTCCTTCTGCACAGCCACTTCTGCACCTGTGTCCTACAACGCAAAACAAGATTCTTATTTCTGAAGGTCCTAAACCAAGAAGTTTTCTGACTGCAACACTTTGCTTCACATGTTTAAGCCATGCCTAAATCCTGCTCTGGCTTCCCCCACAGCCTCTGTGGGTCAACCAGGACCCAGAGGCTGGAACGTCCATCACTACCCCCCACCTCTGCAGCCAGCACTGCTCAGATAGCTATGAAATCTCTGCCCATCATTTTAAGCTTGAAACTCTTGATGTCCCCACCTTCAAATAACATCCTCCCTGCACCCACCTCTACTACTGATAAATTCACAGGTCTGTCCTGTCTTCTCCTCCTTACACATTCATGGACCTTTAACCCTCCTCACACTCACGTTCCTTCCGTGCAGCACCTGCCTTGATATACAGCTGTGTCCTTCACTAGGACCATCTCTTCAACTCTTCTTCACAGGGCAACTCCTGCATGAAGCAGCTTGGCTGTGACACAAACTCACGGCTACTACTGCCACAAGAGTTATCCAAAATCATGATGAGAGTGTTAGGGAGCCATGTCTCTCAATCAGGGTGGGGAAGAAGGGAATGGGGGGCTCCAGAACCAGTCCCTGGCATTGCCATTGATTCCCACAAAGACAGAAGGACAAGTCACTTGGGGTATGGCCAGGTTTAACAGCCCATCAGCTGAGCTGAGGTTGTTGCTCAAGTGGATGCTTTTAGCCAGCTCCAGTTCAGATGTAAAACATAATCCTCTAAATCACCTTCAGCTATTGCAGAAAGCAACATAAATGAAATGTCACAGTCTTATTGGGTAATGTGGCGATACCTTAAAAATCCTTCTGCATTTCCCTTCCTCCAGTACCTGTCTATATCTGGTATAAACTCTGAACTGTTCCACCTATAGACTTCATGTGAGTGAATGCATACAAATATACTGATACAACTACAGTGTGAGCTTCTCCATGGTACCAACATATAAAATGAGCAACAACAAAAAATTGTTGTTTGATAAACTTACTGTATTGGTACTTTAGATACTATTTTTCTAGAAAGCAGTCAGCTATCCCTGCAGCCATACCACTTGTAAGCTGTCACCGTCACCTGTCTCTGTGGGTCATGAGCTATCCAAAATACACCTGCTTCCAAGTGTGGGAAACATGTAGCATATTGTGGACTATATTGGAAAAGAATAATTCTATTTATTTGAACTCTTTTGGTTATTTTCAGTCAAAACTGAAGGGGACCACTCATGAAATAATCAGTCAGAGAACTTTTCCATTTCTCTGTGTACACATCTGTAACAATTGTATCAATTCAGACATAAGATTTCATCTTAAGAGACTTTGGAGTGCCATAGAACTGAAGTAAGCAGAAAAACTCAGCTAAGCTATCACAGAGTGAGGAGGAGATTCACTTTACCAGACTGAAATATAAATGCATCAAACCACACAGAAAAGTAAGTGTCCTGACACAAAGAAAAAGCTCAGGATTGCTGTGTACATGCTTTGCTTGTTGTTATGACATTCTTAGTGTACACCGTGGCAACTGCCTCCCCCTGGATACATAGACACATAGATAGTGTCGATCTCCCCACAGAACATTTCTAATGTTTCCCATAGTTTCTCAGTTCATCAGATGGTTGGAAAGGGAGGAAAGTATGATAAGGGGAGAGAATGGGTGTTGCTAACCAGCTACTGTCCTTCAGGTACAAAGCCAGGGCTCCCCTGCTGACTCATCACAGTGCAGGCCTGTGGGAAACTGCCAAACGTGACTCTGGCTTCAGGCTAGGGTATAGCCCCAGTCTAAATCCTTTCTTAGTCAACACGTTCCTCAGGAAATCAGCAGAACCTACTTCCCTTCCCAAGCTACAAGCTGATTGAGTACAAACACTTAAAGATCATGTTTAGAAGTGAAAATCAGTCAATTTAGAATGGAATGGAATGGAATGGAATGTTTTCAGTTGGAAGGGACCTACAGCTTGTCTACTCCAACTGCCTGACCACTTCACGGCTGAACAAAAGTTAAAGCATGCTGTTAAGGGCATTGTCCAAAAGCCTCAAACACCGACAGGCTTCAGGCATCAACCACCTCTCCAGAAAGCCTGTTCCAGCGTTTGACCACCTGCTCAATAAAGAAATGCTTCCTAATGTCCAGTCTAAACCTCCCGTAGCGCAGCTTTGAACCATTCCCACGCATCCTATCACTGGATACCAGGGAGAAGAGATCAACACCTCCCTCTCCACTTCCTCTCCTCAGGAAGCTGTGGAAAGCAATGAGGTCACCCCTCAGCCTCCTTTTCTCCAAAATAGACAAGCCCAAAGTCCTTGGCTGCTCCTCATAGACATTCCTTCCAGTGCTTTCACCAGCTTTGTCGCCCTCCTCTGGATGCATTCAAGGACCTTCACATTCTTCTTAAATTGTGGGGCCCAGAACTGCACACAGTATTCAAGGTGAGACCACATCAACAGTAAATACAGTGGGATAACCACCTCTTTTGACTGACTGTGTTTAATGCACCCCAGGATGCGGTTTGCTCTCTTGGCCGCCAGGGCACACTGCTGAGTCATATTGAGGCTGCTGTCAACCAGCATCCTCAGATCCCTTTCTGCAGGGCTGCTATCCAGCCATGCCTCTCCCAATTTATACATGTTCCCGGCGCTACTCTGTCGCAGGTGCAGAATCCAGCATTTGGACTAGTTAAATTTCATCCCATTAATCATTGCCCAATGCTCCGATCTATCTAGATCCCTCTGCAAGGCACATTGTCCCTCAAGAGAGTCAACAGCAGCTCCCACTTTGGTATCTTCAGCAAACTTGCTAATGGTGCATTCAGCTCCTGCATCTAGATCATTGATAAATATATTTAACAGAACTGTCCCTAGAGAAACACTGCTGGTGACCGGTCACCAGCCAGATGTATCCCCATTCACTACAACCCTTCGAGCTCTGCCCTTCAGTCAGTTCTTCACCCAGTGCACCATGAACCTGCTCATTGCACAGTTGGACAACTTGCCCAGAAGTATGCTGTAAGGGACAGTAACAAAGACTTACTAAAATCCAGAAAAAAATACATCCAGTGCCTTCCCTTCAACCACTAGGTGGGTGACCTTATCACAGAAGGATATCAAATTAGTTAAACAGGACTTTCCCTTTGTGAAGCTGTGTTGACTGTGCCTGATGTGTGCCAGTTCTGTTCAGTATCTTTACCAATGATCTGGATGAGGGGATCGAGTGCACCCTCAGTAAGTTTGCAGATGACATCAAGTTGGGCAGGAGTGTTGATATGCTTGAAGGTAGGAAGACTCTACAGAGGGATGTGGACAGGCTGGATCAGTGGACTGAGGCCAATTGTATGAGGTTCGACAAGGCCAAGTGCTGGGTCCTGCACTTGGGTCACAACAACCCCATAAAATGCTACAGGCTTGGGGAAGAGTGGCTGGAAAGCTTCCTGGTGGAAAAGGGCCTAGGGGTGTTGGTCAACAGCCAGCTGAATATGAGTCGGCAGCGTGCCCAGGTGACCAAGGCCAAGAGCATCCTGGCCTGTATCAGAAACAGTGTGGCCAGCAGGAGCAGGGAAGTGATTGTCCCCCAGTTCCAGGCACTGGTGAAGCCACATCTCAAATAGTGTTCAGGTTTGGGCCCCTCACTACAAGAAAGACATTGAGGTGCTGGAGCACCAAAGAAGGGCAACAAAGCTGGTGAATGGTCTAGAGAGCAAGTCTTATGAGGAGTAGCTGAGGGAACTGGGGTTGTTTAGTCTGGAGAAAATGAGGCTCAAGGGAAACCATATTGCTCTTTACAACTACCTGAAAGGAGGTCATAGCGAGGTGGCTGTCAGTCTCTTTTCCCAAGTAACAAGAGACAGGATGAGAGGAAATGGCCTCAAGTTGTGCCAAGGGAGGTTGAATTGGATATTAGGAAAAATTTCTTCACCGAAACGGTTGTCAAGCATTGGAACAGGCTGCCCGGGGAAGTGGTTGAGTCACAATCCCTGGAGGTATTTAAAAGATGTGTAGATGTGGCACTTAGGGACATGGTTTAGTGGTGGACTTGGCAGTATTAGGTTTACGGCTGGAGTTGATGTTAAAGGTCTTTTACAACCTAAATGATTCTATGATGGTTGCATTGTTCTTTAAATGCTTTTCAGTAATGCCCAGTATGATCTTCTCCATAATTTTTCCAGGAACTGAGCTTAGACTAACAGGTCTATGGTTTCCTGGGTCTTCCCTCACACCCTTCTTGTAGATTGGAATAACATTGGCTAGCTTCCAGTCAGCAGGGCCCTCCCCAGACTCCCAAGACCTCTGGGAGATTTTGTTGGGGTTTCCAGTTTGAGCAGATGTGCCAGTCCTAGGTAAGACCTGACAGTGGGCAGGCCAGCTGAGGACCTGCCTGTAGACTTAATTGTGAAGATTAGATCTGGCCCTACCTTCAATTTAAGAATGTGGTGACCAAGGATCAGCAGTCCTGGGGCACTTGTGATGTAACACCCTTACTCTTAAAGAAGAATAGACTTAGTAACGTCATTTAGTAATGTACCTTGTTATTCATTTAGCTTGAATTAATTTTCCTTTCTCTATTTTATTTATTTTCTTATGCTGGATCACCCTTGGATTTCAGTTTTCTGATCTACCTTCCTTATGATGGCAAAGACTATCACAGCTAACTATAATAACACAGAAAAAAGTTGTATTGATTAATAATTTAAAGAGAAACTCTAAATATCATAAAACAAAGACTGATTATAATGGCTCTGAAAACCAATACTGCTCTTTTGAACAGATCCAATGAAAAATATAATGTGGCTAGCACTTTGGATAAAGTTCAAAACTACCATGGACATAAAGCAGAAAAATACACAATTTGATTTTGATGCGACAGTAATTGCCTCTTCTTTTATAACAGAACTTCAGCCGAAGCCCATGTAGAAACAAAAATTCAATGACTCTGACAAATTTAGTTTGAAATAACAGAATGTGGTTTACCTCATGTGCAGAAACCAGGGGATTAGATTCCAGACCATCTTTCTCAGCTGCTGGAGATTTCAGGACCTGACTCTTCTGGCACACCCTTTGTTGAACCTGCTCCACATCTTCTCTATAGGACTGATTCTTGACATCACTAGGTTTCTCCTTTTAGTGTAAGAAAAAGAAAAGAAACGAGTAATCAAAAAGCCCTAATCAAACCTCCTGAGTAGTAATTACATTGCTTGAGATGACAGTTACAAAACCCATAATTATAGGTAGATGAGGAAAACCACAGTTACATATATTAATTTATTGTGGGGAAGGTTATGGTGAAGGAAACCATTTAGAAGAAGCACTGCTGTAATTTTGTTATAAATTTTTAGAAAAATTGCAAGTATCCTTCCTCTAACCTACGCTGTTCATATTTTGTTATTCTAACATGGGCCTTGAACTGTGTACCCCTGGATAGAGTCTTGAATGCATTTTTTAAAAGGTTTAGATTTTTCCTGAGGCTCCAGTCTTGTACTTGTCTTGTAGACAGAGAGTCTGTGGTTAGACACCCAGCCAATTACCAGGCAGGATATTTCCGTGTGCAGCGCAGGGATTTGCTGTATGTACACGTTAAGGTATTTGCTGACTGTAAGTTCTGCCCGAGTTTGTTTATCGTTTAAGGACAGATAAAATAGAACAGCCACTTACACAAAATAAAGAATGGCAAATCCTTACAGCATGACCGTGGTGAAGAGCACAGCACCGGGGACCTATCCATGCTGCACGGATATCTGAGCTAGTGGCTGCAAGTCAGACAGAATATGTACTGAAAGTAGCCCATCTGCAACCCAGAATGAACAAATTTACCCCAATTCTCAGCAAGCTCATGAGTGCACACTGTGCTCCATGTAGCAGTTTGCTAAAACTGAAGGTCTGAAAAGAGTCTGGCTCTGTCTTCTCTATAACACCCCTTCAGAGAGGGGATGACAGCAATAAGACCCCTGTTAGCTTTTTCATCTCCAACAAGAACTTAGCCTCTTCCCACTCATTATGGCTCCAGCTCCTAAACACCGCTCTAGTTTGTCGAAATTCCCCTTGTACCAAGGTGCACCAAACAGGACACAGCATTTCAAATGCAGCCTGATACATACAATGTAAATAAGAAATTAAATAAATGAAAAAGGCTCAAGCAAAACAGTAAGAAGACTTCACAATAAGTCCAGGTGACTTGGAATGCAGTATCTTCAGCAAACCACCAATGGGGAAAAAAAATTCCTCCATACTAATTTTAAATGTACAGGAAAGGATTCAGAGAGTTAATGCATACTAAGTATATAGCACATCAGACAAAAATAGCTCAGTGTAACTTGAGGATTTTATTATTTATTTATTAGTAGTATCATCCCCACTGCAACTGAACTGTATACATATACCCTCAAATTCAATCACTCTTGTGTAAATCTCATGTCCAGTTACCTCTGCTGGATGGGTTTCCTTTCTTGTTTCATCACCTTCAATACCAACACCATCCTGATGCCTTTCCAGTTCTGCTTTACCACCCTGAACCGCTTTGTCCAGAACATCCTCTTGGACCCTATCACGTTTGTCCATACCTGGGCTCTCTTTATCAGCCTCCCCCTGATTTGAAAAATACAAAATGTTTACAACCAGTAAAAGTCACAGTCCAAAATCTAAGTTTTCTAAGGAACATCACACTTCACAAGCTGTCTATCTTCAGTTTAGCTTAATTAATGAAGGAAAAGGCTGACGTAACCCAAACCCAGAGTTTCTTGGAAATGCCTGCTTAGATCAGTTTGCCATATCGGGACATTAATCACTATGAAACAGTTTGAGGACAAACCAAACAGGATTAAGTACTCACATGACTTTTAATACTGTCATAGAAGTTTCTGCTTAGACACATTTGGCAACTCTATTGACAAACATTTGGCAACAACTATTGATCTTGCTGTTCTCCAGAAATCCCAGTACAGATGGTTTCCACTCTGATATTTTGATTGTCAGTTCTCCCAGTTACTGTTACCACTCAATGGTCAGGACAGTGAGGAAGTTCTCCAAATCATTCCCTCAGGTTTGCACACGTGAGGTCATTTACAGTGTGAATATCCTCAGGTCCCCTAAAGACCAGTGGTTCCAGGTTAGTGACCTCTCATTACCCTACCTTGTGCATGTGGGTGACAAAACCTGTTGAAATCACAGGTATGTTGCAGGTTTTGCATCATGGAGAAAGTGGGTCCAAGCCCTGGGGGCCTGTAGAGATCATCACATGGATCTCTTGCACACTTCACATGTGCAAGGTTGAGGGGATGATTTGGAGAACNACACACACACACCGACATGTATTAGAACATATCTGTCAGGCACCTGAACAGTCTGCCCCAATCTGTCCTTGCTGTGATGGATATCTTGTAATGGGCTGTCTGACAATACGCTGCTTTCCTCCAAAAGTGGATCATTTTGGTTCTCTTTCTCTGACATATTTCCATTTACATCTTGACCCTAAGAGAAATGATATAAAAGAAAATCTGCTTGTGTGATCCTAAATATTGTATTTTAACATTAAATCTCTGAATGGCAAAAATTATTATTTATGACAACAGGACAAATATTGTGCTGCCATTCTAAACAAGTCTCACTGGTTTAAGAGAAACTCTCAAAGTTCTTTGGCAGACATATCTGCAATTTTCCCATCTATATACCTTCTCCCTTTGTGTCCTGACCAAGGATACCTGCTCTAATCACATGCAAGAGAAAGCTATACGCAGGTTGTGTTTAGATGTAAAACTGCAGTTTTGAATAGACATTGTTGGCTTGTTAGAGACTTGTTATAACAAGTTAAGGGAGTTCTCCACATCTTTGATTTATACACATATATTTACAGAAGGCTTAATTTCAATGAAATCAAGGATGCACTATAAGATCCAATATACAAAAGGCATTTGAGAGACAGATGCCTCTTTAACCAGTCTTCCACTATCATTACTGTCAACAAATATACTCACATCACACTTTTCCAAAGGCTGCTTTAACTCCACTGCTGTGGGGCCCTCTTCTGCAGCAACAGGAGTATCAGAAGTGATCTGTATCTCTCTCTTCAGCATTGTATCTGCCTTATCTTCTGTCTGTACTTCATTAACAAACTCATCTTTTAACTCAAGGACTTCACTGAAAGTACTTTCCTCCTTTTGCTTGACATTTTCAAGTCTTTCTTCCAGACTCCTGTGTTCACTCTGAAGTGTTTCAATCTCATCCTTAATAAACTTCTGTCCTGGTGAAGAGGTGTTTTGTTTAACGGTTTCTGCTAAAATCAAGATCTTCTTTAATGTGTCTTTGCATCGACTAAGAGGTCCTTGTTGTTCCTTTAAACCAGAAGAAAACATTTTATTGAAAAGTATCTTCACTCAATATACTTAATTCTAAGATCCAAAGTCAATCACTAAAATCATGAATATTTGTTGTGAACAACAAACTGTGCTGAAAAGTACATGCAGACCTATTTGCTGCAGAAAGTCAGATACTAAACCAGTAATTTTAGTCAGCCATTTTTATGAACAGAGAACACCTGAAGCTATAAGCATTATGACAACGATAAAATAATCAGATAGTATGCTGTGAGGTGCCTGGTGCTCTTTCGAAGTTCTGGACAGATAATCCCTTCCCTCTCCTATATCTTTTTACTTGTTAGAGGTATAGCAAATTCTGGAGGAAGGGGAATTGCAGTGATCCATATCTGAGCTATGGTTTCAGCTTTCAGTAGTTCTCTACACTCACAGCTACAAGACCGTTATCCATTCTGCCAAAGTGCAAAAGAATGTCTACTTATGCATGAAGGACACTTCTTAAAACTGAACTTGGCTCACTGACATTTTCCTAAGCTTTCTGCTCTGGCTAACTTAAAGACACTTACTAAGACCAAATTTAATGACCTCTTTCCTCATTATGCCCAGAGAGGAAAAAAAACCAAATCCAACCAACCAAATTGAAGAAGTCTGTGTGCTTGATCTAGGACAATTCTACCTTCAGTTCAGCTGACAGTAAGAGTGGTTCTAGACTTACAATTATCTAGATAAAAGGAACACAACATATACTTTATATTTTAGAAAGATTTCTTAGTTTTTCAGTTTGACACCATTAACAGTTCTCTTTTATAAATGTGATGGTCTCTACAAGCCTCTAGGGCATGGACCCTCTTTCTCCATGATGCGAAACCTGCAACATACCTGTGATTTCAACTGGTTTTGCTCAGCTGATGGTTGTTCCGTTGCTGGACCTTCACAATCAGCAAGCTTCTCAGAAACAGTTTTCAGCTCAGTGCTCAGGCCTGTTACCATATCCTGAAACTGCTGGTGCTCTTGAACATGACTCTCCAATGTCTGCACTATGGTCTAGAAACCAAGGAGTTTCTAGGATTAGTCCACCATTTGCTCAAACTACTATAACTCATCGACAGACTGTCACAGCTTTTCCAGGACTCAGCAGCACAAAAAACTTGCTTGTTTCACATAAAATATCCAGCTAACCACAGGCGCACAAAAAATATCTTGCCCTCTTCCCAGCACATCATGGACTCCACCATGAATAAAATCTTGATTAGTAGCAGGAAGCAGAAGAGTTGCATTCCATAAGAATATACTTCTAAAAGGGATGTTTTCTATTCAAAATGGATGAAAGATTAGATGTGGAATGCCACATAGGGTGCAAATGCAATTTGCACTAAACTGGGTGGAACCAATAACAAACAAGATGCAGGAAAAGCCATTCATCCTTCCAAAAGGAAAAAAAACTGCTGTGGCTTGGAGATTATAGGAACAAATGCTTCGTATTATACCTATCTGAATCTGTTTATACAGGCATAAAATGTTCTTCATGCTCACCTTGGTCTCATTTGTTTAAACATTTATCCCTCTGCAAAGCACAAGGCAGTGAAAAATATGATCTTCTGGTGCTCTTTTTCACACAGTAAGAGAGAGAGAGAGAGAGGAATTCCCTGTCCTACAGAGGAACTTCCACCACTTCCAGATTTTACCCATAAACTTTCCAGCTGAGTGACACTACAGGCGAACAGCGAGAACTACAATCAACGTGAATACCAATAATCTTGTAAATTAAGAGAGTGAGGTTCCAACCTGTAGCTGGCCGAGCAGATTTTCATATTGGTGCTTTAATTCCAACCATTCCACCTCTGTGAAGCAGGGATCCCCACTGTGACCCTGTAGGTGATCTTCCTGGCTTTTCAATTCACTGAATCGGGAAGTTAAGTCTTCTACTTTCTGCAGGAGGTCAGCATAGCTTGTCAGCTGAGCTTGCTTCTCCTGCAAACCGGGCTGAAGGGCAAAACCTATCTCCTGTTGCTGTTTCTCCAGTTCAGTTAGAGCCAGTCTCAGATCTTCTTTGCTTTGCTCATATTGCTCCCTGTTGAACTGAAGTTGCTCTTTAGGGCTAAGAAAAAATAGTGCATTTAATAGTATTAAAAAAAAGTTTATTCATTACCTAGAAAATGTCAAATTGTGAACAAGCCAACCATTAGAATGAACTTGAGCATACTGAATACTTTTCTTCAGGTTTTAAATTACTGATCAGCTTTAAACCAGAATTTTCAAGGTGATGAAAATGAAAAACACTGAAGTTATTACTGCTGAACTGGAATTAAATGCAGGACAAGTGATTAACCCTCTTAAACCTTAACCTATAAGTTCGTAGTTTCTAGTATCTGAGATGTGATGCTCGTGCTTTCTTCTGCTTTTCATTACAGCAGAAGTTCTGTTTAAAAACTACAATATGGCTATGAATCTATTTTCCTTGACAACTTCTTAACAGTCTCCTGAAAGGCAATGTTCTGTAGAAGATACACATTGCATTGGTTGAGACGGGGGTGGGGGAGTGTTTTAGAGATACAGACAACAAAACCAGCATATGCAACATGGGTCATGTTAGCACAGTCCAGTGCCTACTTTCCTGACCTTGACATTGGATTTCTATTTGTGTGCTTTATAAGCATGCATGCTGATCTACTGTAGGTGAGAACACATTGCATTTGTCCACAGGAAATATGCAACTATGATCAGTGAGACGAAAGTAACAGCTGTATGTTCACATTTAGTGATGAAGCTCAGATATTTTCCAGATGGAACTTAAATGCCAACATTTGAAAATATGATTCCACACAAACAAATCCAAATAAATAAAGTCTGGTTATAATTTTGTAAAGAACAGCAGGATAAATGAGGACAAAAGCAAAGCTTGAGTGTTTTGGTTTTTGGCCCTCAAGATTCCTTTTTTTTTGGCAGATGACAAATAAAGCATAGCCTCACATACATTAAGTACTCTTGCTTCAAGTTCCCTATTCCAGCTTCACATTGTTGCCATTACCATGTCACAGCTGTTATTCACAGGCCTAATCCTGCAAGGTCCTGAGCATCTCTTCAGACATGCTGAGCACCTCATCTCCTGTCTTCAATATACTGTGAAGAGGGTGCTCTGCATTCTGCTGTGTTGGATCCAATATAGCCAATACTCTATCTTTCTGAATGCCACTTGTATTGCTTGTACTAGCGCTCAGTAGTAAGAGAAGGCAACCGAATATTCTCAAAAATACTTATTTTTAATAATTTATTCCGTGGATATTTTTTAAAAAGTATACAGTAAGCCTAGTCTAGCTTCCATTGATCTCAACAGCAAAGTTGCCAGTGATTTTACCGAAAGTCGGTTCAAGGATGTTAGGGCAGACAAATAATCTTTAAAGTGTGTGCATGTGCAAAATCAGAACTTCAGTTTATGTTTACACAACACACTTAGAACCATCTGACATGTTTTAAAGGATCAATTTGGCTTGCAGACACAGTTACCACAGTGCCAGTGACACTAAAGTGCCTTTGCTGACTTAACAATACCAGCTGCCACAGCCAAGAAAGCCTCTCAGAGCCAGAAAAAAACAGGCTTTAAAAAATCTACTTTTAAAATCCCGGCCTCCTGGATTTACCCCAAACTCTCTTCTGAAACAGTACAAATCTGTGCAAAGGTAGATCCCATCTCTGCTGGGGGACCATGCCTGGAGCACAGAGCCCAGATCACATTGCAGGGAAAGACCACAGTGGTTATATCAGTGCACCCTCACTGTCTAATGAAACAAGGACAATTGGGTGCACTTTTTTTTTTTTACAAGAGTGGCTGAGCTACTTCAGTATCAAAAGGGAATCTGAGGCAAGCTGGGCAGACCCCCATCAGCTGTCCTGCCACCACCCTTACACATCCTGACTACGCTCCCCACTTGACCATTCAATCCAAACTGTGACCTGCACTTCCACAATACTGCAGAAATACAAGTATTTTTGTAGGTATATTGTTCTGCCCCAAAAGAACACAAATTCAATGGAACTGGTGCAGGAAGAAGAGAAGAAAGTCAATATAGTAGTAAGTGATCTGTACTGCCTCTTGGCAAATTCCACATTACCTTCTACATTCAGTGGCTAGCCGACAGGTGCTTTCCCACTTGTTCTGGAGCTCTGAAATAGTCTGCTGAAGCACTGGCTTCTTATTTTTTTCATTTCTCATTAAAGTTTCTCCTAGAGCTACCATGTTCTGTATTTTGGCCTCTCCTGCATCTTTGAGAGCTGTGATTTCCTGTATTAAACAAGAAGCAGAAGCAGTACATATACAACTATTTTTGGTTACAAAACAGAAGGTACTACCAATGAGCTTTTTCACGCTTTGTACACTGCTGTTCAAGACAAAAGAATTCTCCTTCCAATATATCACATAACTGATACATAAATGGATAGATCATCTAGTTTTAGAAAGTCTGGCATCATGAAGCTGATTTATTAATCATTCTCCACATAACAAAGCAAACATTGTGCTGACAAATTAAAAAAATGCTCCAAATCTTAGAGAGAGATATTTGTCACAATACTACCCCTTCTACAGAACAAAACATGTAAATCCCAGCATCCTCATCCTAAGTAGTCAAAGAGAGGAGACACCAAAGAGGACACTGGAGCTTGAGAGAGCCACCCAGGCAGTGGAGCAGCCCAGTGCAACGGCACTGCAGGGCACCTGAGAAGCCACAGACTTTCCAGAGGCTCTCCAGATGCCCCAGCTACATTACTGACCTCCCTCACCACCTCAGGAGCAGGCTATGATGGGAAGGCACATGGCCACCAGCACCTTATGAGTTCAGTGCTGCTCCACCCAGAAATGCAGCAGAGAATCTCATCTTACGTGCATAATAAACTATGCAAAAACAAAACCAAAAAACCCAAACATACACCCCCTCCCCAAATAAGCCACAAAACCACAGGCAATCAGCAGTGACAGTATCTTTTAAGAGGTACTGACTCATCAAGCATTCCCCTGATACTAGCATGAGCTGTGAAGTGGAAAAGGAATATATTTAACACACTACCTTTATATGAGTAATCCTTTCCTCTGGTGGCAATTCACTTTCCTGTGAACTCAGGTTATTAACAGCCTCCTCAAGCTTTTTGATCCAGCAAGAAACATCCTGGGCAAGTTCTTCAAAATTTTGTCGTTCCACTGGAAGTCTCTCAGTGTTCCCTGCCATTTCACTTACATGCGTTATCAGTGTCTGGTATCTACTAATAAGATCACTGGCTTCTGAAATTGTTTCATATTCTGTCAGCCCAGCATCCCTCAAGGAATTTGCTAGCTGAGCCATGGAGTCAAATGGTTTTCTGAAAAATACAAAAAATTAATAAACAGCTATTTGTTGTAACAACATGGAGCAATCTTCTTTAGAATTAAAGAATCTCTCTCAACAGAGACTGAAGAAAACAATACCTCTGCATTAATAGAGTTTTATAGAAGTTTTCAAGTTTTGTCTCATCTTTTTTGATCTCTCTTAGTTTTTCTTCCTGAGCGGTGAGCCATTCTTCCAAGATCATGCTGCTTTCTTCAAGGCTAAAGAGAGCATAAATACAGACACAGGTCAAAATGAGAGGCATTACATGCCCGAAACGTGCTGACGGCAGCGTTTAGCTGAAAAAGTAACAAATGTCATGCGCCTGATCAAGCAAAGTTTTAAGCACAAGCTTAATTTTCAGTATCTCAGTTCATGCCACTGAAACTATCCATAAGCACATACTCCCATATAACACTGAGTCTGCTACGAAGCAAAAAACCACATGAAGCATAGAACAAAACACTCACTACCCTTTACTAAAATACCGTCTTTAATAAAAAGCAAGGTTGTTTGGCATTCACTATGGTTGTTTAATAATGAATCATTTTATATCACTTGTGATTTAAATGTCAGAAACTGCATAAGTTCCATACCTACTGAGCTGCTGGAGAGAAGCACCAACTTCCTTTTCCCGTTTCTGACATTTGGAGATCAATCTTTGTAGTTCTGCTTCTTGATCTCTCACACGGCTGTTAAGGTGGTTAATGCTTGCTTTGGGCAAGTAATGCTTCACTTTGTTCAATAAAGTTTTAACCTCTTGAATATCTCTGTCTTTGCCTTCAGATGTTAGGAAGTGCTGAATAAGAGCACAAACACAAGATGCATTTGTCAAATTTGCTGTTGTACAGTAGATATTTATGTTACAAAAGTTTTTCAACTCCCGTTATCTCCACTAATACTTTCTACAGCAATTCCAGTTCCTGAAAAAAACATATGTTAATTCACAGTTTGCTGAGTATTCCACTTGGAAATGGAAAAGTTGCTGTTTGTAAAATAAGGAGAAAGTGAAGTAGATGACTTGGACTTTCTTCTCTACAGTACAAATACACACAGAAGAAATAGGCAAGCAGCATTCAAATCTAGAACTGACATCACTATGTCTTCTCCTGCCACTTAACTGCAATTGCTTCTTGCAGCTGCTGTGGCTCTTCCATCTCTTTTCTGTTGATCTGTCTGACTTAGAGTGAAAATCTGGCTGCAACAAAGTGAATGCAAATTGTTAATATTTGAGTCCAATGGGGGTCAGAATTTCATTTTACTCTCTACATATTTGACTTTCTGCACCTTTGTACACTGAAGTACTTGGTCAAGGTACATCGACTTTCACTAACTACTGTACTGTCTCTCACTTACCTGACTATGTCTGAACTTGAACATTGATACTCCATTTTAACAAAGTGTTATTTTCATTCCACTTATTGCCCTAACGCTTTAAGTTACATGAAATGTTCTTTCAGCCTCAAGTTATAAAACCACTGTAGGTGAATTCACTCCCAAGAATAGACTCCTGTGTAAAAAAGTAAAACTTCAAGAACAATTAGCTTTAGAAATTAGAACATTTTAATATTCTACCTTTAGCCTCTGCAGTCTTTCTTCCAGTATTGGTTTTGTTTCTGAGGGGTCAAAGCAGTCCCTCAAGGACAGCTGAGTGCTGCTGAACCAGTCATTAAAATTCTTGCACTGACCTGAAGAAAGATACATTCCAATTTTCTTTATTAATTTTACTCTGTAAAAGAAAATCCTATTTAACATGAAGTTTTCAGACAATTTGTAATTACATTTATCGGTGTTTCTGTCAAAGGTTGCTTTTCACTACAAACCACGTGACAGAAAATGCTGTGGTTCATACTTTTTTTTACCCATTGTTAATTGACAATAAACATACCTGTTCACTTGGAAGGGACAGTCTACTATACATAGCAGTTTCAGTAAACCTGAATTAGCCCATTGGCAACTTTTGCCATTTCCACACAAATAAATACTACTCAAAAACTATTCGGAGATGAGACTAGGTTTGGGCCTAATTCTACACCTGCACAATCCTGTGTTTGCATAAAACATGAAGTAACTACTAGTGCTATTCATTCTCATAACTAAGATTAAATAAAGAATGACTGGGGAAAAAAAAAAAGTTTTATTTCTGTATTTTTAAAGGAAATGTCCTGACATTTGTTCCTGAATTATGCTTTATACTTCTTTTATCTATTTTTTAAAATCTAAAAGTAAGAAACAAAGTAATTTGATTCAGATTGAGTGGTTTGCTGGAATCAAAAGCCGATTTTATCCAAATCTTTATCTTGTTCAGAACCCTGAAGCAGTTTGAGGTATCGAAGCAGTTTCAGACACCGAACCAAAAATAAATTAATTGTATAACCTTTTAAGTGATTATGATGGTCAATACAAGTGTATAAAGCTACATAAACTTGAAATGTGTTTGCTTACGGTTCAAAACACCAATAAAGTGGTCTTGAAAGACATGTTTCTTCTTATTAAATAAATCAGTGACACATTTAAGCTGCTTATTTAATTCATCCACATCAGGACAATCTGTCTCTTCTTGGAGTAATGTCACATGGTGTTCTTGTTGCAGAATTTTCTGGTGTATCTCCTAAAGTTAAAAAAAAAAGGACAACTGTTAAAGAAAATTTTTAAGTGCAAGCAGAAGTTCACTGTACAGAGCTACTTTAATACAAACTAGTTTTGCAAAAGGGTTTAGTCCTGCCTGTGTCAAAATAATTTCTTGAAGTATATTGATATTAACAAGGCAATCAATAGGTAGATATAAGCACTAAACTCTCCTTGAGCAGTGTGTATACATCTGTATGCATACATAATCACACACACATTCACTCATGCATATTTTGGCATCACACAGAATAGATATGTGATGCGCACAGTAATATAGTATGTTCCAGAGCATATAATACCTAGAAGCTATAATGCCTTAGCTGCCACAGGCACTATTCCACCCCTAAATGCCTTACTCTGTATGTCAAGTCCCTGTGGGTTGAAAGATAACTTAGAAGGAGCTGGGAGAACTAAATAAAACCTGTGTCTTTCTTCCAATGCCTGTGATTTCACTGCCCCAAACGCTGACACCCAGAACATGCATAATCCACTCACTGCTCAACAGGAGGTTTAAATCTTGCCAGCCTTGAACCTCCAAGCAGAAAGCAGCTCTTTCTTCACCTCTCTCCGTGGTGCAAAGAGGATGGAAAGGTAGCTGAAATTGCCTACTGGGAGCTCCCCTTACAAGCAACCTCAGGTGGCACAAAGACAACCTCTGTATATTACCCAGTCTTGGAAGAGATACAACCCAGTACCCCCACTACTGCTTCAATGTATCTAGTGTGGTATACTGATGTCGTGCCTATCTAACCATTTCCAACAGCTGCAGCTGCAAGGGTTAACTAACTACATCTGATAACATCCAATAAAAAGAGGCTTTTCTTTTATGTTTCTGGCAGCTTAAGGAAATATTCAAGCCAGGTGTGTCATTTGAGTTATTCTAGCAGTTTACAACATATACAGGAGAAACACTTATGAAGAGTTGCCCAGGAGAGAAATAATGAATGAAATTATAAAAGATGCGTAATTTGTGGCATGCTACCTCTAATTTAGTAAAGATCTCTAAGGTGTCAGAAGGAGATAAAGCTTTTAAAAGTGATTCAGTCATTCCAATCTGTGTCTTGGCCAGATCAAGGTCTCCTTTTAGTTCTGCTGTATTCACGCTGAGTTCACTGGTCCCCCGCTTCATTGACAAGAGCTCTTTTATTAGCTCCATTTTTTGCACAACAGATGACCTGATGACCTAAAATTGGAAATAAACATACATAAGAAATTATATTAGATTGATTTCCTAGAATATTACAGAATTGTCTGTCCATGACAGACATAAAAAGCAATGAAATTATCTGAAATCCAGTCATTTCAATCACAGTTTGTTCCAGTTTCTTTCCCTCCCACTCCACAAATTGAAAAATAATAGTACTTAAGCCCTGCTTTTCTGAGGAGGAATGATCTCAGTTCATCTTTATTAGTGATGCATTTACTGGTGTTGCTTCACTAACAAATTTATTTGTCAGTCTACTCCCCGTGTCTACTCTCAGATGGGTAAAGGCTTTACATGTGCTTCAGCTACCATGAAGAAGAGGGTGCCAGCTCTCTTTGTAACACACCTCCCTGCACTGATCCTACCAGGGCAAATTCCCCACACTGATCAAAAATAGGTAAGGACAGCAGAGAGGTGGGGAGCTCTGGCTTGAGCCTAGTCACTAAGGAGCAACAGGTCCTTAACCTTATCCTTAAGGTTTCTGCAGATTTGCATGAGACAGCAACTCAGTGGGATCATGGCCACTTGCTGAAACACCACGCGAGGTGGCTCAGGGCATCTGGTGCTCCCGAGTAGCATAGTGTGCACAGTACAAGGTTGCCAAGTCCTTTCCTAAGCTCCTTAGATCACTTTACTGAGTGAAACTCAGAGGAGTTCACTGCCTGCTGAGGATAAACACACAAATAGCCAAACCGGGTCAAGCTCAAGGTGCATCTGACAGACACTGGGAATGTTTGTTTAGGGAATTGGTATAGGATCAAGGTAGGCTAATGTGGTCTCAAACAGTATAGAAGGATTTATTCATTGCTGTGCAAAGTTAACACAAAAAAAATGAAGATTTCCTTGTGATATCCCAAAGGAAAACATCACAGTAAACACCACTATGCAAATAGCTACATACTACCAAGCTACATTAAGCCATATCCAGGTAAAGGTACAGTTTAAAATAGACAGTCAGTATGCCGAGTGGCTGGGATCCCCAAAGGGATGACGAGGTCCATTGTACCTTGTTCTTGGCCAACAGCTAAAAGCCAGATATCACTGATACTGGCCTCTTTCAGCAGGCCTGCAAAACAGTTGGGTCAGATCTAAGTCCCTAAAAGGTGCAGGACTGAGAGAGGACTTTGTGTTTAAAATGACAGGTTTGGTTCCAACAGCTTGAGAAATACAATGAATGAAATGTCACTGCCAATAACCAACAAAATGCCTCCGATTCTCTGGGTAGATTTAAGTTAAACCAAGAAATGACTTTGCAAAAGACGATACGAGAAGCAGGGCTGTAGTAATGAGTACTGCTGTATTAGTTGTAAAAGCTTCTTCATACCTGTAGCTCCAGTGGAGGTTCATTACTATTCAGAAGTTCTTCTATCTCAGCCACCGTGTTGTCAAACTTCTGGAGTTTCTGCTCTTGGACTCGTAAGCATGCCTAAAGGTGGAAAAAACATATCTGTAACTGTGTTTCCCCCTGAATTAAACTTCCATGTTTCTGTTAGAAAATTATATTACTAATAGTTTGATTCTGCATTTTGGCATATAGAGCTCCAACAACTGGTCCATTTCCGGATTGACATTTCAGCAATATAGATATTTTTTTGTATTAGAGTTAGAAACACTCTGTTTCTCAGGCAAAGCAGCTGTTAACACAAATCTAGCATAAATTTAACAATCTTAATTATTTTACTTCTATATTAACCTAAGTAAATTTGCAGGAAAATAATCTTATTTTTTATTTATTTCTTGGTGCTTCTATTAAAAAGGGATATTTGCAGATGTTATAGACTTAAAGTCAAGAATTGGCATCCTGATAAAACACTTTGGTAGGGATGTGACAAAATACAACACATGCTGTAAGCACTTTTTAAATGTAAATCCTTTGTATATAAAAAGGCCTCTACTCATTTGAATAGATTTTGGAACAAGCTAGTAATGTGAAAGTAAAATACCAGCTTCAACTTATGAAACAGGATATATCTAAAATAGTCACATTGTCTCATCTTGCCAAATCAATATCCCAAACTCCTTCAGGACAAAGTATTCCTTTGCAGTCTCTGTACAAGCAATCATCAAAACCCATTCACATGCTGCAGCCCTTAAAAGAGTTCCCATTTGCATACTGGCTATGGGGGAAAGCAGAACTTCTCTCACATTATTTATAATGAAATTATCTTTAAATATACAGTCAAGTAATTCATTACTCTGTTCTTTTGTGACAGACCTCTTGAAAGCACATGCACCGGTGCTCTGCTGAGTGGTCACAAAGGACCCCGGCGTTCAACCCTATGTAACGTGATGCACATTGCAACAGTTGGGGTCTTTTTTGTAATTAACATTAATGTAGAGATATTTCAGGATCAACAACAAAAGAAGTAATAATAAATTGATAAATGATCCTGATGCCCTCTGCACTTTAAATCATTTTATAAAAATACCAATGCACTGAGTTCAGTTTTCTCTCCTTCTATTCTGCTTTTAGAGTAGCTCATGGGAAACATGGTTTCTCTCTCCCTTGCCCTCTCCTCCCCTTTCTTTTGAAAATTACCCTCTTGCACAGGAGCAGCGGAGTAACCTTAGCGCAGTTGCCTCCAGCACAGCCCTTCCTAAGCACCAGTAGAGGCACATGGGGGGCATGGTCACATCATGCTGGGCTTGAGCAGTTTCCAGGTAACAAAATGGCTCTTAAGATGCAATTGCCAGCTGGTGCATTTTTGCTGGAGCCCTCAGGGACCTGAACTACCCCAGGTAAATTCTAACAATACAATGGTAAAGGCAATAATAATGTGACAAAATATCCACCTCTGCACAGCTTGTATACTACTGTTTCACTGGTAAGATCGATATACAAAGAACACCTTGGCTTTTTACTGCTCTCAAATTGAAACAAATTAGCAGTGCTAACAGTAGCAGTAATGCTACAAATAAGCATAATAAAACCCAGGGCATTTATAGCATGTAAACACTGAGAAAAAGCTGCCTGCATATTTTCAAACAAGCGAATATGGGATATATTTATGCCTTAACCCCATTCAAGCAGGAAATTATTTTTGTTTAGTAGGTACTGGCTATAACCACAACAAAGCAGCACAGCTGATCAATTACGTCCCTAAAGTCAGAAATTAAAATATTTACCGCAATGCGAGGCTCTTCAATGGCATAGAGCTAGTGCATGTGTTTTTACACCCAGCTGCACCCCGATACCAAGAGTTATAATCGCCATGATCTGTGCGAAATGGGCATGGGCAGCCCAGGCTCTGCTGATGTCTGCCCGCATGCAGCCCCTGAAGACCCTTAGCATCCAGCCACTATTAAGGCTGCATCAAGTTACACTGGGGAGCACACTGGGACAAGGATCACAGGAACAAATAAGCCACCTCTGCAACCTCTTCTTGAACTGTGCATTGCCCTGCCATTTCTGAGGCTCCAGTATCTTCACTGACAGGCAATTTCTAACTAGAAAACTAATCATTAGCTTATACATACCCTCTTCCTTTTCTTCTCTAGGCACAAGGAAATATGTGCACCACTGTAGACTACAAGCTTTCCAGGCCTTCTCTTTGCTGTATGTTTGTACAGCACAAAGGAATGAGGGGGCTTCTGTAGTCTAAAGCAGCATTTGCAGGGTCATATTAATTTAAAACAATTTAGTATACATATACACTATCTATTTATTAGTTTCCAAGATGTGTATCTCCAATACATTATGCAATATCTTCAGTGAAACTATCCAAGCAGATACAAGTGCAAATGTAACAACTTCCTCTGCTTTTGCAGTGCTGATATTTCTATGCAATGTGCATGTTTATAGTCCGAAGTTCATACAGCTAGAGTACAAGTTAAGCGTAAAAAATTTCCATTCAAATTACCTTCAGCTGTGTGAGGTCCTCTTCAGTCAGACGATGGTCTTCTGCATTCTTAAGTTCCGCACTTGCCCAAGCATCGATTGTGCCAGATAAACTAAGAAGTTTGTCCCACAAAGCCTGAGCTCTTCCTAAATTATCACAGTAGTTTTCAGTCTTTTCATTGATCTGCCATGAGATTTACATACAGAAAACATATACAGATTTAAAAAGTGTTCCTTTATATTCTAAAAGCAAACGCAGCATAATAAAATCTGAGTGAGATGAAAAAACCCACAAAAACAAGTGCGGCAAGGGAAAAAAAAATCTCATGTGTCTTCACAGTGAACTGGTCATGGAGAAGATATTTAAATCCCTGCCACACATGTCGCCAAACATACCAATCACAACAGCAGCTTGCCAGTTTTAAGGCAGGTTTAGGAAGAAGCCTTGCTCATTAATGTTTATCTACTCTCAGTAAATACCATCTAATCTCAGTATTGATGCACTGCTTAGATTGACAGTGGCAAACACTTCTCACCAAAAGCACCAGCATTGTAATTCTCCAGATTGTCTCCAAGTCTCAATCCACAGAAGTTGTTATGGAAGCTTACAGATGCATGCAGAAAGCACAAATACTGCCTTTCTGCATTTCCTAGAATTATTTACTATCAAGCAGTACCTTTGATATAAAGTACCTGAGAGATCAGAAACATTACGCCAATAGACACTCTTCAAGCATTGCTCTGGTAAACACTTGGATTTATCTCTTAAGAATCTTTGCCATATTGCACTTAATTTATTCCAAATATTACACACGCGTCAGAATCAATTACTATAATGCATTACAGATAAGACCACCCTGATAATTTACTTTTTACATACATCCAGCCATCTGTCCACAATAATGTTAGCCTCATTCTCAAACGGAGGCTCCTCAAAGCTTCTCATTTTATTGAGCTGGAATTGAAGGTTTTTGCAGATCTGATTTATTTTGTCTACATCTTCAGAGTGATCATTAAATTCCTCTTTTGCCTCTTCAATCTGTGAAAAAGACCAAATGAATATTTAAAAGCATGTTTACTTACGACTTTTACCAGCAAAACATTTTTAACTGATGTGCTGTTCTTTTTAGTTTAGAGAAACAACAGCATTACAACAAAATAATCTATTTTATATAATATGATGAGACTAGGAATGTACCCTGTGTTGTCACATCTCTTTCATGCTGATTGGAACATCTCCCTGTTAGAAATCCATATCATTCTGTTATTGGCTGCAAAACAGCTGAGTAGGAACTATGGATAATATATTTCTGACTAAGAAAGCCAAAACCACAGCTTGGTTTAAAAGTCGTAATTGCAAGATCCAAGGGGACTGTACATCCATACACAGACCATCAGTTACAGAAATAAACAATGCACAACGTAATAATCGTCTGAGATACTGTTACAACTCTAAACAAAAACATAAACCTGGCATTCTGATCCCCAGGTTTTGAACTACTTTAAAAAAAAAAAAAAAAAAGCCTAAATCCTACTTAAACATAGCCATTGTCAAATATGCCATTGCCAGAAACTTAAATGTCCCTTTTTCCTACCTTCTATTTAAACACTAGACTGCTTCATTGTGTTTAATCGTAATGTGTTTACAAACAACATGGAAGCTCGCTGGAAAAGAAACACTGACCTCTAGTGTTAGGCAATTTGATACTAAAAGCTCTCTTTCCCAGAGACAAACATTGCATCTTCTCATATAGATACTGCCAGCCCCTGAGACAAGGGGAGCGACAGCAGAGCAGCACTCACAAACCAGAACAAGGCAGAGAATCTTCTCGATTATTATTTTATATAATTACAAATAACAAATCATCAGCATTCAAGGACATGCCTTGTACTGTGCTGCAGCTATTGTGGACCACAATTCTGAGTGCGAGAGTTGCAAAACTCAAGGTGAGGAGGAAGGGTTGTTAACAGAGCGAGGAGTCTCCATACAAGCAGGGGCCAGGGTACGCAGGCGATCTCCCCTGCAGCAGGAGCCCAAGTGATACGAGGTGCCAGAGATCTCACTGGTGAAACCAATGAAAGACCCTGCCTCAGCTGAAGCGGGGGTGGCACACATGGACACCATCCCATTGCCTGAGGGAAGAAACTGCTTACATTCCTTCTTAAATTTAACCATCCCAGGCACTGACTAAGAGCAAATGTTCCTGAACAATATGAGTGATGCCTCATCAGGAAGCCTAAAAATGGGATCTGAACAACCAGTTATATAACCCAGCCAGGAAATACGAAACCTGTACAGTAAAATGCTCACGATGGACATGCTGCTGTTCGCTAATCCATTAGCCATGGACAACTATGTCCAGCAGTTGTATTAATTTAGCCAAGAAGAATGTAGCTGGCTGTCAAATTTTTGTCTGAAAAAGTTGTAAACTTTAAACTAAATGAGGGGGTGTCCAGCAATACCTGCTCATTCAGTCTCATCAGCTAATGTTAAAGCTACTGCAAATGTTTAACTGTTATCAAAGACAGCATGGAGCAAATGTCAGTTACAGAAGCTCTTATATAGAAGGTCTGTCTTGTAAGGAGGTTTGTAACATAGGAGAAGTGAGAGGAGAAACACCAAACTATGCTGTTACAGCTTCTAACAGCAACACAGTTTGGTCAGCAAAGTCAGCGTGAGGGCAGAGATTCATTCTGCAAATGTAACCAGCTCAAGGAAATACTTTATCATCAGCCTAGTCAAAACCATTTTGGCGTCCAGAAAATCCACATCCCAAGGCAGCACCATGCTGGCAATTCCCAAGCTGTCTCTGAGCACGGTGGCAATGATATACAGCGAGGTACGCAAGGTCCAGCCTGGGCAGCAGGATAGATCTGTCACAGCCCGGTCTCTGAGCAGATGTGCCATGCTGACACAGCCTTATGGCTCCTGTTCCTGATCCTGCTTGCCTGGGGCTAGCTGAAGATCTCTGCACAGCACTGCATGATGCAGACAAACCCCACAGCCCTGCCTGGGACCCAGTGACATGAGCGAGGAGGGGATATGGATCTAAATTCTTGGTTATAAGCTACAGCAACAGCAGAGAAACAAGCAGCCCCAAGGAGTTGCACTGCCTATTTTTTTCGCTTTAAGTGGTACAACATTTTAAAGTATCTTCTTAGTAACAAATGAATTTGCTGGTTTTGTGTATTTACAAACTGCCCACTATAAGGTTTTTAACTTGGTAGAAAATACAGAAATATTCTAAAGGGTATGGGTCAAAATGGCTGATTTCAACATGTGTTTTTGGTAGGACAGGATTTCATCTTATTTTCATACTAGATTACAGTTTTTCTACGCTTTTTTTTTTAATCCCTCCCCTTTAACAAGACCTTGATTCACTAAGCAAAAGTAGACACCTGCTTAAAACAAAACCAGAGTATGGTACCTAAACGTATTTTGGAAGCCAAAATGAAAGCAAGGTCTTAACATTTGCCCTGAAGGCTGAGTGTACAAGGGCAACCCTACACCTGAATGCTCCAAGGAAAGGCTTTTCTTTCCTTTTCAAGTTCTTGTTACTCACCTTTGTTATTAGTCTGTTCAAATTCTCCTTTCCCATGTAAGAAGTTTGCTGTGAAAGCACAATCTCCTGTTTCTGGATGATGCTGGTCAGACTAGTTTTGCAGCTTTGATACTGCTTCAGGAGCTCCAGAGCCCTTGCACATTGCTCCTGGCTATTAAAAAGAGATGTATTATTTATGGCCTAAGCATAAACCAGCAGCCTCAACCTCTTGTCTGCTTCCTTCTCCTGTATTCAAACATGTGGGGAGTTTGACTACTATGTTTGGAAGACAGAAAAGGGGGCATAAACTGTACCAGTCATAAACCCTGCAATACTGCACGATACCTGGTGTGGTATTTGGACGGTTTTTGGAATCAGAAATGCCCTTCACCGTCATATGCCTCTGATTCACATTTAACTGTGATGTGATCTGAGCAGTTCTCTTTATATGATACTCTCCACCTGAAAGATAAGCTCAGTCACTGGTAAACTGAAATACAATGTGCAGCAGATATCACAACAGCTTGGGTGGTGGACAGTGGGAAATACTACCTCAGCCCAGCCTTCAGTGGGATATGAAAACAGATTACTCCCACTGACACCTGTGCAAGCCACGAAGATTAACCAGAACTGTGTCAGTCCACATAAAACCTCTGGGCATCCTTAAAAAACATAATAGAAGGACAGGTGCCCTGGGTGATCAGTCATAGCCTTTCCCAGTCCTCACTCTCACAGACTTAACAAACCGAGCTCTTTTAGTCTTTTCCTGTATAAGAGACTGTTTTCCCAGCTGTCCTCTTCCATTTGTTTCAGTTTGACTTTTCTTTTTGAATGTGCTGGTATTAAATTCACAGAAAGTATGGAAGACACATCACTCGCAGCAGCAGCCAGGTTTTTCTTTTGGATACAAATTAAGTCCAACACATCACTGCATACCTGCTAAATGATGGGACTGTGATGTCTTAAAAATATATAAAATTCAAGAGCTTTGGCTACAAACTTCTACCTGCAATTCTTGGCTTTATGATGGTTTACAGCATCATAATAGTAACATTTGCTACTGCATCAGTATTTCTTGTACTTTAAAATATGGTCTAAGGCTTTTTTGCTGTTTCATTTTACAAGCAAACTTCTTACTTGTACAATACTACTTTAAAATGTAGCTTTTCTCCTTACCATTCAGCAAGCAAGAGTTTTGTATCCTCCCATAACCTCTCTGTAACTCTGCACTGTTCATTTGCTTCCTCTGCTTTTTCCTCTTTGATCTGCGGGAGCTTATTAGCAATTTCTCGCATAGGTTTCATTTCAACAGCAGCACAATCCAATTCCTTTTCCAATTCCGTTAATGATTTTACCCTTTATTAGAAAAATATGAAATACAGCCTTATATTAAAGTCCTTGATTTTTTCCCCAATATAATTATTAAGTTCCCTAGAAATTAATCCTGAGCTACACATACTGACTATATTAAATGACATCATAAAAAGTCTAATTTGATCTTCAGTTCATGTAATTTGACACAGTCCTTCAGATGAGTTACGCTGACCTAAGCCCTTTGAGAAAGTAATCCAAAATCCTAAAGGCCAATAGGGTCTGTATGAACATAGTGAATTACTTTGTATTAAAAGGTAAAGGCACTCTGGCTATCTTAAAATATAGTCTAAGAAAGGAAGCGTGGGATTTTACAACTTAAAAAATGGTCACAGCTTATAAGCTCCTCTCCCCTCCCTTTTTCCCCTCCACATAAACAGTACCGAATTCCTTATTCATCCTTTGCAAGGCTGCAGAGAGCTCCCTTGAAACAGTATCTGAGACATGCAAATCATGTTAGTGGCTTTCTCAGAGTGTGGTAAAATAACACAAGGCTTCTACACTGCAGCATTTCAGATCACATGCATCAGTGCTCAGCAAGAAGACCCATCTCCGTTTGACAGTTTTCTTACTGAAAACTACAACCATAACAATCAACCTCCTATTTTTTCTTCATCAATGATGCTTCAAACACATACGTAGGAGTTTAAAAGAAAAAAAATAAGGGAGGAGGCTTTCTTATTTAGGCTGCGACAGAATGAATAAAATGTAAGCTCACAGCTTCTTTCAATGCTCCACATATACTTCAAGACACATTCAGGTTTCAGTGCTCTACTGCAAAGGGACCACAGGCCCCCTAAGTTCACTGAAATTATAAAATTAAAAGAGGTTTAAAAAAGAATTCACCTTTGTTGAATAGCTGGAATTGTTGGATCCTTCAAGCCTATTTTATTAATTCTGTCACGTAGATCCTGAATATTTTTAAGGAGTTCACTGTTTTTTGTGGAAAAAATCTTGTATAAGTCTTTTTCCTCTGTAAGCATCTGTTCACTTGAGGGATCATAAGTCGCATTTATCTCTTCAGATAAAGTCAGAACAAGGTTTTCACAGCAAGTCTTTCTCCCACATTCAGCATCTTCCAAACAGATACCAACTGTTTTCAAGCGTTCATCCAAACATTTAGCCTCTTCTGCCACATGAGAAACTTTTTCTGCAGCCTCTCTCAATGCTTTTCCCTGTATTTCAGGTTCACCTGGGGGATCTGTGAGATCTTTGATGGAAGACTGAATCTTCCTCAATGAGGCCATAAAAGCTTCCAGATCTTTAAGGACTGTCTCACGGATCTGCATTTTATGGCTCATTTCTTCAAGCTGGTTTTGATAGTAAATCATAATTTTGCTTGCAGCTTGCAGATCTATTGGATTAAATTCATCTCTTGCTGAACTATCTAGGTGTTCCAATTGTTTGCACACTTCAATCTGATTTAATATGGATCTCTGTAGCTCCTGAAATTGAGAGAATGACCAACAGTGTTAGCAAGTGAAAGAAAACCTGTATCCTGCATTCAAGCTGAACCTAGGACTGAAAAACAAATTATACTAGCAATAAAATAAGTATGATAAACAGCGTAGTTAAGAAAGAAAACCTCTTTTTTCCTACTCTGGACTTTGGTGGAGGGAAGGTAAAAGAATAAAATTCGAATAAACAGGTATTCCACACATAGGGAATTTGGTCAGTACTACAGAAAGCCTAAGCCTCTTTCCAACAATCAGACAAAAAGAAGAGAAAGATAATGACAGTCCTGGGACTGGAACCAGCAGGCTCTCGCAGTGGGAGATCAGAGCACAGGCAGGCACAGAGATGTTTGTTAGTCTGCCATCTTTTAAGTTCTTTATGTCATACTCTTGGAGAAGACTTACACACATTTAAAAATCTCTTGGTGAAGCCTGCATGCTATCTGGTTACAGCCCTCAGACAAACAGCAGTGTGTCAGTGTTGTGAAACCCCAAATGTGCAGAGCTGGGAAAAAAATCAGGATCCTTCCAGCCAAAGAGAGTCATCTCAGAGAGAGAGTGCACACGCNAGACCAGAGCCTAGGCATAAGATATTGATAGCAGGTGATTATTGCATACATGCAGAGCTTCCAAAACCATCCTGAGGTGTGCTCGGATACCTCAGCAGATGTGACACAAGCAGCTTAGCTTAGCTCACAAATTAACACCACACTATGTTATGACTCCACAAAATGATACAAAACCAGGTGGGAACACTGTAAATCTGGATTAAAGGAAGGTCCTAACATAAGACAGAATGTTCACAACCATGCTTTTTACAGTAGAGCCTACTGAGGGTCCCTGGCTGGCTCTACAGGAACAATAACATTTAAAGCAAAGGGGGTAAAATGCCGTTACAGACTTTAGAAGGTTTGGGAAGTCTTGTGAGTGAAAATCTCATTAAGTTCTCTAGTTCCTAGACATATTAAAAACTCTTCTGGCTGGGGTGTGGTCTCTGCATTTTCCCTTACCTTTAGTTCCCTATAAGCAAGATCACTATTCATGAGATTAAATTGCTGAATGTCCTTTTTCTTCAGTTGCTGATCTAATTCACATAGAAGAATGGATTCATTTTCTATTGGCAGAACAATTTCCAAAGCAGTCCTTAAAGAGTTTGTTCTACAAGAAAGGTAACAAAACATGAACTGGGAAAGCAAGCAAGAAAAGACACTCAACATTTTACAGCACAAAAAGCCACAAAGATAATGTAATTGACTGTCTAACAGATCTGATCCTCCTCCTCCTCCTGAGGTCAAAGGAGTTTTTCCATTGATTAATAAGAAAAGCAGTGTGAATCCCAGTGAATTTAACTAAAATATTGAAGGAAATAAACTTGAGAATGCTGCACAGTGATGTTACAAAGATCTGGCTCTGTGCTTCTTGGCGAGATTCACACCATCTGCAATGTGTATGTGAACCAAGTATAATGAAGAAAAGTTTAATTTTAGTCTATCTTTAAAAAGGGTTAAAAACGTGCAGGAATTGTAACGCACACTATGCCCTTCACAATACACACATTAGTTACAATGAACTATTCCTTAGCTAATATCATGAAACGTTATTTTATACCTGGTACTTAAAATATCCTGAAGCTCTTTCCATTCTCCTTTTAGTTTGCTTCTCGTCTCAGAGACAGCAGCTTGCTGCACTTCATCCACAAGTTTTTCTAAGGTAGATGAGATGTTTTCCAGTTGTGTCCAACCAGCATTGGTTTCACTCTCTATCGCCTAAAAGACATGCAGCATTAATTGCATTAATATGATACTCTATTTCTCAAAGGACTGGACAGTTCATAAAATTACAGTCACAAGAGCCTCTGCAGGAAAAGTGAAAACATCACCTGAAAGTAAGAGTACATATTGCTTTCTTTTTCTTTAAGACTCCATTTTTAGCTGCACGCAAATCTCTACCAACTCTCTATGATGCAAATTTCCATGTCTGATATATGCCTTGGCTACATTTTATAAAATGTTCAATAAATATGGTTCAGCCATTTTTACTACAAGAATTAATGGAAAATATCTCAACTTAGCTATGTTCAAAACAACAAAAAAACAAACGTAGAACTGAACCAAGTTCTGAGATGTTCAACAACATTTGTACTCCTATCAAGCAAGGACTTGGAAAATTGCAGTAATAAATTCTCCAACAGCAATTATGTGCCTTTTATCATCCCTTTAAGGTTGTCACAAACCTAATCAAGTTTTAAGTCCTGGAACAGTTTCATTCTGTACATTCACCACTGCCATTTGATGGTTCAACTCTGACGACTCCTCCAGCCCTGACCATGGTCCATCACTTACCACTCCTGCTGCAAGAAAAGCTGCTTTCTGTAGTTATTTTTTCCATTAGACCTATTTCAGCCTGCAGATCACAAACTGAGAGCCACCAATATCTTCTTTCAGCAACACTTGCAAAACTCCACTGCTAAGTAGGAATGCAGTTCTGCTGAATGCTAAACCCTTGATTTTCCTTCTACTTCTAATAAACCTGGTTGTAAGGATGCTCCTTTTGCCTTGACAATACACATAACACAGAGAGTTGAGGGCTCTACATCAGAAAATAACAATTTAGGCATCAAGTATGTTTTTAAAAGGTGAATACTTACCTGTAGTTCAAGCAGCTTATTCTGAAGACATGAAGTGTCTTTTATTTCATCAGTAAAGCCAGATGATGCTTTATCTCTGCTGATTTGTAAAAGTTCCTCCAAGTTACTTCTTTGTGTGTTATAGCTAAGGAAAGATGCAATCTATTTCAGAGAGAATATTACTTCTAATTTAATAAAACATGGCAGGGTATGAGACTTTCTGACTAATAGATTACCATATAAAATAAGCTCAGTCTATTGCAAATGCATATTTTTACTTAAGTCCCAAAATATTGGTCATAAATGAGCAACATAAAAGAGCTGAGAAATTGCTCGCCTGGCTAATTTTCAAGTATGAATGCATGCCTGCATTCTCTAAATTCAGTTTTATGAAGGTAAAAATGTCAGTTCTTTAAAAATTTGACACTTTTTTTTTATTTGCAATATTTGAAGTTATTAGTAAGGCAGATAAGTAAGAAAAAAGCAGAAGGAAAAGTTTTATAACTAAGTGTTCTTGCTACAAAATACTAATGTTTGCAGCATTTAGCTACTACAGTACTTCCTTATCAATTACAGAGCAATATTAAGTAAACTGTAGTATAACAAGAACAGAGTTGTGCATAGCAAAAGTACACCCTATGTTTGATACATTCAAATAATTTATGAATGTCTAGCATAGTACCATCTCTTAATATACATGCATTTTATCCTTTAAAAATTACCTCTCTAATATAGCTGGTATGGGAAAATCACTGTCTTCCTCAAATTTCTTTGCACAGCTTTCTCCATTGTGATGTTTCACATCTGGTTCCAAAACTGTATCTGCAGCAGGTCTTGAGGACTAAGTAAAAATAAAAAAGGTAGCAGTGACCTCTGCATCATGCTGTGTTAATACATAGTGAAGACTAACAGACATCTGTGAAGTCCTGAAAGAAGCGATTGCATCATATGTTCTAAAGGAGATGAGAGATACCATTCATGAATACAAGAGGTTTTAAACTCAATCATGAACCAAAAGAGCAAATCTTTGAACACTTGCAGCCAGGTCATTCATTCCTTCCAGGTCTTTGGCAAGCACAATCCACTTGTGCAAGTTTTTTCTGCAGCTCCATGGACATCCTTGGGCAATAGCTAATTCCTACATATCTTCAAACTTTATGTAAATGCAATGGGTCCCTTCCTATAAGTCTGGAGGCTGTCTGATGAGCTGTCTGCAGGCTTACTTGCATGAATGTTTATCCTAAATGAGACATCCTCTGTGGCATCCAAATGATTAAGTACAGCATCTTCTCTGTCTGAAATTATTTCTAAGATACATGTGTTCTGGTTTTCCCTATATTTTTCTAAAGCAAATGCCTCCAATTCTTCACTATTTTTCCTCTCTCTGTCCTCTGAAACATGTTCAAATTACTGGGATACTATGGGGAATTTGTACTTGAACACAGCTTTACACATGACTCTTCCATCTGAAAACCACTCTTCGGCAAAATATAATGCAAGGTTGGAGGCTCACATCTCCCTGGGATGCCTAGTGCTGTTACTTTTTAACATTTACTTAGTCTATGTTCCCAAGCGCAATGGGTTTTTGACGTCTGACCAGAGGCCTGAGGTCCTTCCACAATGTCCTGGTTTCAACTGGGATAGAGCTAATTTTCTTCCTAGTAGCTGGTATGATGGGTTCATTATGAGAAGTGTGTTGATAACACACTGATATTTTCAGTTGTTGCTAAGTAGTGTTTATACTAAGTCAAGGATTTTTCAGCTTCTCATGCCCAGCCAGCCAGAAGGCTGGAGGGGCACAAGAAGTTGGGAGGGGACACAGCCAGGAAAGCTGACCCAAACTGGCCAAAGGGATATTCCATACCATGCCCACTATATAAACTGGGGGGAGTTGGCCTGGGGGGAGGATCACATCTTAGGAACTAACTGGGCATTGGTCGGTGAGTGGTGAGCAGTTGCGTTGTGCACCACTTGTTTTGTATATTCCAATTCTTTTATTATTATTGTCATTTTAGTATTGTTATTATTATTAGTTTCTTCTTTTCTGTTCTGTTAAACTGTTATTATCTTAACCCACGAGGTTTTTTTTTCCTGATTCTCTCCCCCATCCCACCGGGTGGCAGGGAGTGAGTGAGCAGCTGCGTGGTGCTTAGTTACCAGCTGGGGTTAATCCACGGCACACAATAAGAATAGTAACAGAAATAATCAGTTTTTCATTTTGGCAATGATCTCCCCTAGACAGAGCACTGTTTTCTAACAGTAAGTACGGACTTCTTACCTCCTGTACCAAAAGGATATCAATTTGTTGAGAAGAGCTGGGCTTTTCTCCATTCTCAGAAGCAACAATGGAGCTCCTACAGTTTAAAAGAAATTTCAGCTTAAGACCAAAATATGAAATACAAA
This sequence comes from Pandion haliaetus, assembly GCA_013401275.1. Taxonomy (NCBI): domain Eukaryota; kingdom Metazoa; phylum Chordata; class Aves; order Accipitriformes; family Pandionidae; genus Pandion; species Pandion haliaetus. Next base: position 32,503 of record VYZV01038010.1, on the reverse strand, counting down.
GGGAAAAAGAAATCCTAGCTAATGATTAAAAACAGTGCTGCTGTGATGAAGGGTAATCAAACATTGTACTTGCTAGTTTATGAAACTTAATACTATATGTTTAAACGTACAGTTGCCAACAGTAATGTACATAGTAATGTACTTGGTAATACATTTACAATTATCACAAAATCTACTCGATTTCTGTAAAGCTACAACATATCATGCACTCAGTCACCCACTCTATCTTAGATGATTGTCCTCTTCCAGCATGAGACAGCAGGGCCGTGTAAGTATCTGCCACAATTGATTGAAGCTTTTCCAGCTTTTGTTCACAGTCTGCAGTCAGTGTCTGTATCCCTGGGACAGTTTCTTCTGATAGTTTTCCCAATATTTTAAGGTCTTCTAATGACTTGCTAAGTTCCCTCAGGCTGCCTTCATGTGAAAAAAAGGCCTAAACAAAGAAAGACAATAGAATAAACTCATGTTAAGTCATGAGGTTATGCAATTATTCTCATAATTTTTTTTCTATTTCCATTGTCTTCTTGGATGAGTTTACTGAAAGCGTAAGCTGTCAAACTAGGGAAGAAACATTTATTTTCCCTCAATTCTTTTTCAAATACAGCCAGGAAAGAAATAAGGATTTCTGGCAACATGTTCCCCAGCTGCATTTACAAGACTACACTGACTTACTTGGTTTTGAAATTCATTATGTTACTACAATTTTAGCTACTTTGGTCCCAAGTCCTCCTCACACTGACATCAGATATACATGTCCCATTGACTACAGAAAAAGGAGAATTGGAAGATTTAAAATATGCCTCGTCAATAATTATACTTTCTAGGGTGAAATCAAGATATACTAAAAATCTAACAAAAATATGAGCAGGAGGAATACACCTGAGAATGCTTATTTCTGCTTACTTTTGTGTATGAAATATTTGCTGAACATGAACCCATGAGAAGCAAAGACTAAAACTCCACTGAATTCAGTGAAGACCAGAATTTCATCAGGACAGCAATTTCTTACCCTTATAAGTGGTAAACTGGCCACATCAATGGATCTCAAAGAGGAGGATGAAGGAAAATACTAGAAGCAATGAAGTCTAAAACCCATTGCTTATGGAACATGTAAGATTCACTATGACTCACCCTGGCAAGTGAAACATGAATCTCTTATGTCTAACTCTATGGTTAATTTATATACAGCACAAACACAGAGGTAAAGTGTGGCTATTGCACTGTGAAAAGATACTCTTACCTGAAGGCACCTAACACCATCTACGCAACTATAACAAATCAAGTGAGCCACAGAACACACTTCTTGTTTTTACACTTTGCACAGCTAAATCTGCTTTAATGCTCCAAGGCTGTCTTAAAAAAAAAAGGGGGGGGGAAAAGATACCACCCATGTAACAAGGAGGTAATTCTAAAAGTCTGCAAGGAGGCTAATACCTGCAGTCAAAAAAGGTAAATAAATAATTTGGGTGGCCTCTTTGTTCTGTGTTTGCATAACAATGAGAACAAGGGCTCTGTCCCACAAACACAGGCTGCAATAATGAACCTAAAAAGGAGTAAGAAGGTCAGACAATGCATTCTCAAAAGAGAGGTAGGAGAGCAGAAAAGGAGTGTGGCAGGTACCTCATGTTCCTTGATGATCCCTTTGGTTTCATCCATACTTAGAAGTTTCTTCTCTTTGCCTAATTGCTTATTTATTTTTTTAAAAGTTGTGTTAAATTTCTTTTTTTGCCTTTCTACTATGAGCTGGACACAGGATATAATTTCATGATGAACTGCCTGCAAAATTCAAAATGCATTATCCCTGTGAGATGGTGAGATGGTATTACAAAGCAAATAAAAACCTCAGAACATATTGTGACAAAAAAATTGTTTTTCAAAGATGCTAGGCCTAATGAGAACAGACAGTGGATTCTCCTTATTTTATCTCACCTCCCATCTTTTACGAACATCTTTACTCTTTTCTTCCACTACCAGCTTTTCGCAATCAGATGAAATATTTTTCAGTTGTTCAGCTGCTTTCAAAAATTTGTCAAGAACTTTATTGTCCAGAGCATTAAAAGCTTCCTGCAAGAAGAGCATCATAATGAAAAATAAACAGAACAATGTAGCTTATTTATCTAACAAAATGATATCAGCAGCATATAAAAACCATGCATAAAGCATGTATACATTGCATGTATGGGCTGTGATGGTCCTTGCATGGGTGAGTATGAGGGCATTCTCCACCTTTGCATACCTGCAAAAAGGTTGCAGACAATATCAGTGGATGCTTTTTGGAGAAAAGCACATGTTGTTCTCGTAGCTCCTCTTTTAGGGACAAATTTGGTACCAAAGAAGAGAGATTAAGGTCCCTGAACTTTGCATCATTTCTAGGGAATATACGTGGCCATGTCCCATGCCTGTTAGCGGGTGAAAGGTCTGCATCAGTGCAGACCCTGTGAGGTGGCCTGGAGCAAGGCTCTGCACTGCTCCCAGCACAAGACTGCCCAGGACTTGCTGTGCGAGATAAGGCAACACAGATTTTGGGTGCTTCTGTTCTTGATACCTCACTAAGATTCCCTTTAAGAGATCCAGATTTTAGAATCGCACACTTTCTTTACCAGTTAGCCACTAGGAAAAAAAGGTGATTCAGTATTTATAATCACACTTTAAAAACCAGTCCAGGAATTCAGGCATGTGGTTCTTGATGGGAATCTTAATCATTAATCAGGAAAAAAAAAATGGCTGCAGTTCAGCACATGACGAGTTCTGATGGGATGATGGAGTAATTTAAGTTAAGACGCTTTACAGATTTACATTTCTTCATTCAAGCTGTCTGCTCAGTTAGTATATGCTAACAGTGCTAAATCAAAAAGCTGAGAAAAGCATTAATAGCTACAAAGAAAAAAAAAACTTCTTATGTTTTTCTCACTGTAGTATATAAAAGGCTGAGGTACCAAACAGCACTAAGAAATACTCAAATTCAGTTGGCTCAGAAAACAAACCCACCTCATATCTTGAAATACATTCTTCAGGACTTAATTTTTGACTGACAAGTTGCATAGCCTTTGAAATGGAGGCCTCAAGTTCTTTCTGGGATTCTTCAAAATTGAGCAAAGCCTCCTTCTCTGGGGGATTCTTCTCAGATTTGGACAAGATGTTGTTCATGTCACCCATGAAAGCCTTGGAAGAAAGAATCTCTCTTCAGAATGTGCCTGAGTGTCGATAATTACATAAAGCTACTGCTTTGTAACATCTCACTCAAGTTTTTTCAGTTGGGATATTGATCCTTGAAATATTCTAGTTTTTGCCCTGGCATGAGGCTGGGAGACTGATTCCAATAATATAAACCATTTTTTATTTTATATTAATTAAAAGGAGTCTTCCTAATCACATAATGTCAAAATTAGAGATGTCTGTGTGTATAAAGTACAGTAACAATAAAAAAAAAAAAGAGTACCTCTATTCTGTTTCCGGCTTCTTTAATTCGTGCCTGCAGCCCAGTGGTGTGAGAATGCTGTTGGGACAGCTGACTTGAAACTTTTTGTGTCAGGGATTGCAATATCTCTTCTGCTGCCACAACTTGCTCTTGGTATGAGGTTCCCCTTGCAGCCAGGCTCTGGTTGAATGAAAAGCATTAGAAGCCTGTACAGTATTTATGTCTTTTTGTTTAAAGGAACTGAATGAAAAAGCCAGCCTTGATCATGGATGGTCAATATTTGGTCAAGGAAAAATCTTAATATTCCAGTTACGGTCTATGTATTGCACTGCAAAATCTCTGTGTAGAAAGAAGTCTGCTGCCATCCACAGGGGATTCTGGTTGCTGAAACAGTCTTTCTGTCAATGTGATGCCTCCCATGTCTTTGCCTCAGAGCCAGTTAGAATTATTTTTTAAACATGCTCTCCCATCCAAACAGCTTTCCAAATGAATGTACAAACCACACATTTGGATATGTATCGTCTGATCATGAAGTCATCCAAAAGTAAGCACATATCAAGGCTCAGATTTTCTTGTGGTATTCCGTACTAAAAGGCAGGAAGCAGCTGCATATTTTGCATGCAAAAGTAGTGTGCCATATTTGAATATTTATCATGAAATGTCGTTATTAGAGCTGTTCTGAGCTATGAATATTCAACACATTTTCCTGTTTGAAGTTGCCAATTAGTATTCTTCTAATGATAATCAGTGCTTTATTCTGGATCTCGACCTATTGTACTGCAGGTAAAAAGTGACCTGATCTCTTCTGCTCAGACATAGAGATACAATACCAGTCACATTTTTGGAGGCTGTATTTCAGAGTTTTTAACAAAAAAGTGCCACACTGCAAAATGAGGCTTATTTTATAAACATATGCCTACAATTACAAAAAGTTGAATAGAATCTTTTCATAGACTCACACTCCTAATTCTGTCAACTAAACATAGTGCAAGAAGGCACAAACTGAAACTAAGCTAACACTAATTCTGGTTCACAGTTATTGTAGGTGGATTTAATGTACCAGAGAAGACCTCAATTTAATTTTAGCACTTAGACAGAAGAGCACCAATGAAACCTCCTTCCGGTGGTCACCTTCCTACCCTTAGATTATACTGGCCCTGTTGCAGAAATAGGAAAAGGCAACATAAGACAGTTCTTCAGCTTCTCTGTGCAAAGCTTGGCATCTTTGTTCAGTCTCACCTTCACTGGCAGGTGAAGAAAATAAATCAGACTTTGTACTGAAGTGGCTGAATCATATATACATATTTCCACCTGCCATCTGCTAGGCGGGGAAACAGTAAACCCTGGCAGAGAGACAAGGGAAACAATAGAGACTAGTGGAAATAACAAGAAATTCATCAGTGCTCACTGTGGGTGTTTAGAGCAACTGCCTATAAGTTGAGATGCACAAATTACCCAGCATGCTGCTGAAAATACTTCAAGTGTTTCAGTTTTTGACAGGTAAGCCCTGAATACAGCCAAGTTCTCCCAAAACCCCTCCCTGCACTAGAAAGTAGATGGTAGAAACCACTGTATGACCATGGGGAATTCTCAATTCAGCACCTTGCAAAGTTTTAGTCTGCTGTGAATGCTGTGCTGGACAGGGAGTGATTAATATCACTCAAGAGCAAGCTGCTGATCAGTGGCACCAACAGCACTTCATTGGCACCTGCTTGTCAACTGGACACAATAATTCATTTATAGCTCATCTGGGAGTGATCCTGGGAAATAACATCAAAATACTACCATTGCCTTGACTTTCTACCAGTGTTACAGCACAAAATCCACATTCATTTCTGCTTCACTGATGGCGGCTCATTTTACTTAGGCACAAATCCATGCTGAAAGATGAGAATCTGATGACCAAGTATTTTAAGCAGTGTATTTCCATTTTCACCTGCAAATGTTCCTCCGTCTCAGGTTCCACAGGCCCCTCATGACTGATCTCGCTAAGCAGGTGTCCAGTCTCTGTTGCCCAGCTGTCCACCCCTCCAAGGAGCTCTTCAATTTTCTCCAGGCTCCCCAGACACTCCCTGGTCTTCTCAGCAGCATCTGTGCTCTCTTCACCAAGCTATAAACAAAGAGCAGGGTAAGTTGTTCATCCCCATCATGGATTCACGGGTCTCTCCACTACCCTCCTGCAGCACACAGTCACCACTTAGGTTACTTTCCAGCTTTTGCACCCAACAGGGATTGAAAGAGAAATAAATGCCAAAAGTATTGGTAAATGAACTATGTGAGACTCAGTTCTTCAACACTGAGAGAAGGTGGGACAGTAAAACCAGTGCCCGTTTAGGCCCCTCCCCTATAAGTAAGCAGCCACAGCCACACTACTGTGGAGAATAACTCCTGGGCTGCAGCATCCCCCAGGCTCTGCCAGGGAATCGTCCAAGAGAATGATACCTGGTGTTGGTCAAATCAAGACCAGGGAGCGTGCTAAGTTTAATGGTACTAGCAGTCACAGGCCAGAGCTCAAGCATTTGTCCTTTCCCTTTTAAATATAAAAATAAATATATTATATATTATAGCCATACTGCCCAAAGCAATGCCAAAAAAATAGCTCCTGGGTCCTTAAGACCTTGTAAGGGTGCAAGAGGCCCCTTTATCTCTGCTTTCTGAATGTATTTCCTAAAAGCATCTCTTACTAAGGGTTTTTCTCTCTCATGCTTGGGAACATGTTTCCTTTGATCTTCTTGCATTCTCACTAAGCTCATCTCCTACAAAAATGTTGTAACTTTTTTGCCACCGTTTATTGTCACAACAGTGCCTTAATAAATATCAGTTAAATGCTCAACTTAGAAAATTAGGAGCTCTAATATTCCCAGGCAGAGTGAGTATGTCATTCTTATGAAAGCATTCTAGGAAATGTAATGTATGTAACATTAAGCAGGTTGTATAGGAATTTACAGCAGCCTAAAAATCTGTCAGGTGAGCTAGTGTAAAGTTGTACAACCCTAGAAATATCTATGCAGCAGTAATTGCTTTCTACTAGCTGAGGCAGAGATTATACAAATTAGCAAAGGCTTACAAGCTTTTAACAAATTGATTACTGCCATCCTGAAACTGAACCAAGAGCTTTATTCTGCACTAAGGTTTCCTTTTATAAGTGGTTTTAAAATTTCCATTTAAAAACCTGAACATTTTCCATCATGTCATAAAGAGCATTTAACTGAGCTACAAAGACTTAAGAATGGGATGCCTCTGTTCCTCCCATTTTAAAACTGGCTTGTTGAGTTGACTGAAAGATTTATTAATCTCTAATTAGCAAGCTGATAAGTCTAGAAAATACAACTTTGAAGGCTGCATGGCAAAAGAGTCACATGAAACTAGTAACTTACAAAGTGTGTTCTCTTCATGAACTTAGCCCATCTCCTGTTCAGTTTCTTCAGCTCTTTGGCAATATTTGAACCAACTTGCTCTTTGCTGACTTCGATGAGATAGTTTCCAGCTTCATTTAAGGAACCATGAACCGAATTCCACTTTGCCAGGATCTCAGCAGGGATCTAGACAGAGGCATTGAAATCATTTAAAGCAGAACCCTGCCAAAAGTTTATTTCCAAAACGAGGAACAACCACCACTGTCATGTATACTGCTTTCCTTCCAGGAGGCTTCCAAGTATCTCTGTCGTTACAAAGAGAAATCGAACCACGTACCTCTTTGAGATGCTCATTTCGTTTTTCTTCCAGCCACATCTTTAGTAAGTGGATGTTTTCTGTATATTTACTCCAGGAAGACAGGACTTTCTGCAGGGTGGTATTTACATTGGAAATATAGTCTCTGCACATAGAAATCTTTGACTCCACTGTCTTAAAAAGTTTGCTAATTTCTTGAGGATCTCCAGCTAGGACATCAAATAGGGAATATCATTATACATTTGGAAACAGAGAGGTTTGTTACATAGAAGGAGTATTTTACACAAAACATAAATGGGAATTAAAACTGGTGACAGCACATCAGTTCAAAACAGAGGTCTTCAAATCAGTTATGTGCACGAACTTACCTAAATCAGGATTGCTTATGTTTTTGTTTTTCAAATCTTCACAGATGTGAGTAGCAGTTTCTAGTTGTGTTTCAAGTCTCTTTTCTTCAATGAATTTCTGCCCAAAGTGAAAAGTAATTGGCATGGGTAACACTAACCCACATAAAAATAGGTAGGAAATGCAGCTTGGGATACATTTTTTTCAATATGAGCCTATAACCTGCAGGTTAAACATAAACTGAGCAAAGCCCATCCAGCAACTCATCTGCACCCTTTAGTCTGAAACAAACCTGTTATTTTTTCTGCTCATGCACAGAGTAACTTAAATGGGAATACTAACTCCCAAATGCCATTGCCTGAGTCACAGGTCTGCATGAGTCAGGACTGTTTATTTCAAAAAGTTAAGGCCCTAGGGCAATATTGAGAAATTTCATCTAGAACAAGTCAGGCAGAATTTAGTCACATAAGTCGAAAGAGTGATGGAAGTGTAAGGTGGGTTTCCCTGCATGCACAGAAACATCGACATGCCTAGTTCTTGCCACAGATCATCTAAGAACCAAACTGGGGACAGAAAGGATTGCCCCCAGAAAGGGGTTGATTTGCTCGAGGGTAGGAAGGCTCTACACAGGGATCTGTGGATCTGGATCCTTGGGCTGAGGCCTACTGTATGACGTTCAACAAGGCCAAGCGCTGGGTTCTGCAATGCTGCAGGCTTGGGGAAGAGTGGCTGGAAAGCTGCCTGGTGGAAAAGGACCTGAGGGTGCTGGTCAACAGTCGGCTAAATATGAGCCAGCAGTGTGCCCAGGCGGCCAAGAAGGCCAATGGCATCCTGGCCTGTATCAGAAACAGTGTGGCCAGCAGGAGCAGGGAAGCGATCATCCCCTTGTACTCGGCACTGGTGAGGCCGCACCTTGAGTACTGTGTTCAGTTTTGGGTCCCTCACTCCAGGAAAGACATTGAGGTGCTGGAGCGTGTCCAGAGAAGGGCAACGAAGCTGGTGAGGGGCCTGGAGCACAAGTCTTATGAGGAGTGGCTGAGGGAACTGGGGTTATTTAGCCTGGAGAAAAGGAGGCTGAGGGGAGACCTTATCGCTCTCTGCAACTACCTGGAAGGAGGTTGTAGTGAGGTGGGTGCTGGTCTCTTCTGTCAGGTGGCTGGTTATAGGACGAGAAGAAATGGCCTCAAGTTGCAGCAGGGGAGGTTTAGATTGGATATTAGGAAAAATTTATTTACTGAAAGGGTTGTCAGGCATTGGAACAGGCTGCCCAGGGAAGTGGTGGAGTCATCATCCCTGGAGGTATTCAAAAAGCATGTAGACAGGGCACTTCAGGACATGGTTTAGTGGGCACGGTTGATGGTTAGACTCAATGATCTTAAAGGTCTTTTCCAAGCTAAATGATTCTGTGATCTCCTCCCATAGGCCTACATGTGGCATCATTTTAATAACTTGAGCCCAGAAGCTGAGCTAAACACAAAATATAACAAAACAAGACAATTTATGTTCACCACGAAGTGTAAGGAGGTAAGAAACTGGAAAAGGAAGAGGCCACAGCAAAAGGCAGTATTAGCCAGCACTGTGGATAATGGTTGTTTTTGAAGATAGCAACTACTGAACTACCCCAGAGAGGTTTGAGTTAAGGAAGGGCTGCTACTGCTGGCCCTATAAATAGTCTAGAAAGAAAGAAGTCTTCCCAATAAAGAATAAAAAAGGGCAGAGAGAAAATTACAAACGGTCACAGCTCATTCTATTTCTCCAAACTGAAGAAAGAATTCTCATTCAGAGGAAAATGGGAAGACATGGAGAAAGCTTCTATGGTAGTCTGTCTACCTGTCCTCCTTTGCATAAATCCCAGATATCACAAGTCTACCATGCTTCTACCAACTACTGTAGTATCTTCAGGTAAGGACAGACACAAGCTTGAATCAAAAAGAGGTAGGGAAGAACAATTATTGTCAGGGTGTATATTTTAAACTTACATTCCAATTTTCCAGCAATGATTCCACGGACTCTTTTGTCCCATATTTCATGTCCCAGATATTTAGCTTTAACATCATCGCATTGGCAATAGCTGAGCACAGTCCATAGTGGTAATCGAGAAAGGTGTTGGAGTTTGTGAAATGAATATTGCTGAATCTGCAAACAGTGAAATGTTCCACAAGTTGACTCAAAATTATTGGATACAGGAGGTGTTAATGTATAATGTTTTTGGCCTAAAAACTCGGAATTACATATATGTAAACATTATTTGGTTATGACAGGCATAAAATTTTAGGATAACAACAGTTCATTTTTTTAAGTAGAAACAATTTTGAGTCAATATTGACTGCTCAATTTATAAAAAACCTTAAATGCCCAGAAAAGGGGTATCTGCCATCTGTATGTCAAAGGGTCTCAGGTTACAGACACAATTCACTGGTCATTTTTGAAAATATCCTCCAACAGATATATGAGGTTTGCACAACCTGTAGATCTCAGTTTTTAAAAGGTGGAAAATAAAAATTAGAGAATCCACATACCCAGAGAAATTTTTACATTCGAAATATCCATGTTTCCTACCCCTAGTGGGTGGTTCCTAACCACACTAGCAAAGGGCATCTGAAAAGCTCCACTTTCTACACCTAATTAGACATTCATTGGACCAATGAGTGAACCTGCCTGCTCCACATGACAGTCAATCTGTGCTTAGGTGGAAAATGCTCTTTTTCTGCAAGGCATGGATAAATTATGTGCTTTGTTCAGAATAGGAGAGCAAGTTAACGGCAGAGCTAGAACACAACATAGTCAAAGTAAAGGGAATTTGAGGATCACGACCTTCTTTTCATTTCCTCTAACTTTTCAGGAAAGACTAGTGGCATATTCTTCTCATCTTCATTCTTAAATGATTGAAGCGTGTCCAAGTGAGAATCAAAACTATCCATCAAGCCCTGGGGAGAAAAAGATGTAGTAAGCCATTCATTTTAATTCTAGAGTATTTCATCTGAGAATCTGCAAGTCACCTGCCATTAGGGTGAGAGCTATTAAGAACTAGTCAGCACAAGACAACCTTCCAGTGCCTTTACCCATTAAAGTGCAATGAAAGTATTTTTCTCATCACCTTCTAAAGTGCATATTTAGTGCAGTACTACCTGATTTCTCTTATTGCTGTGCATCTAGTTAAATATAAGGAACATGAATCTACACTACCCATGCTATCAGTTTTTTCTGGACTTTCACCTTTAGGACAAAGAAGTGTCAGTGTAACAGTTTCAGGATATTAAGTTGTTCTTTGCTATGTGCTAGCAAAGACTGATAGCAAAACCTGTTGAATAAATCTATTATGTCAAACTTGCTTAATACTTCATCTGACTGCTCAATAAATTTCCATTTAATACCATGCTGATAAGATACCACATTAACCCTCTGATAGCCAGTGTCACATGACTGGGGAATATTTTACAGGCACAAGATGCATTGCACAGAATATAAGCATATTCATAAGTGGCACATAAATAAATATGCTAAAAGTTCATTCTATGTAATAAAACTTGCCACAAAGCATGTTAATGAAAATGGCTAAATCCTGGGGCAGCCCTCAACCCCCAAAATACCGCACAGATTTTAAACACTTGATTTTGTAACCTTAATACTATTCCAGCCAGACAATTATGAGCATTGGTGGGTAATTTCCTAGATCTTCAGAGAAAGTAAAATTTCCATTATAAGGCACCACCTTGGCAACAAGGTCCCTACATGAGACATACTAAAAGGACTGACTAGAGGAAGGAGGGGGAAAAAAATTCTCAGAATGACTTCCCATCAAAGCAGATTTGACAGATATTAAGTATCTTGGGTTTCTTCTTCTTAAGGAACTTAATGGTTTTATCTACATGTTCAATGGGAAGAAAGAAACCCCTAAACCAATGACATCTCTCCCTTCGTCGCATTCTTAGAAATGCTTTAACTACTTAGGCTGAACAACAAAAATCATAGATCAAATGGCTAAAGTCTGGCAAAGCTGTTATCAGTTAAAAAGCCATCTCTCATATCAGGAACTGACTAGTGACAGTACAAAAAAGTGGTGTTATCAAGCCACTCACAAGAACATCTATTTCCCATTCTTTCAAATTCTTTTTAAGAATGTGTCACAAAAACATCCAACTTCCCCCTTGTTCATTAAAAAAAACAAGTACAGCATTATGACGATCAACCAGGCATCAACACATCTACTCTTTTCAAAGTTTTCAAACTCAAAAGGACGTTTAAACTATTATCAGTGTAAACACTTCAATATCAGAATAAATAACTTGCATGGCATGGAGGTATCAAAATACCTCCCATTGCTTTAAATGGCATTATAGAGTGATTCAGCAAATACTTAACTTTAAACACACAAACTTTGTGAGCTCACTGGAATGTAACCCTGAGCACAAGTGCTTTTCTGAATAGGTATGTATTAAGCATAGATTTAAAGATAAGGGTGCAATTACACTGTGTTATTACTTAACAAACAAACAAGTTGCAGGAACCACATAAAAAGAATACCAAAATTTACCCATTCAGATAGTACTCAGATTTAATCTCACACCAGTGAAGTCACAAACCTTCCTTGTAGACCCATGCAGTTATTTAATTTCATCGTTGTTCAAAGGTATGTTCAGAAGAGCTTTTCATCTTCAGAAGATAAACATATCCACACCACTTCCCAAAATGTCAAATAGCGATTCCATAACAAGTGCTTTGCTAGGTCAGACTGAAGCAGAATGTTCCTTTGTGATCAGCATACCTTAAATATTACAATTATTTCTCTGAAGACAAACATTGCTTTAAACGGGTCCTGCAAATCAGGCAAATCTTCTGACTGCAGATGTTCTACCTCCTGAAGCCAAGCCTCAATGTTATCCAGAGGGGAGGGCAACATTTGGTCCAGCTTTGCTTTCCATTTGTTAATCTTAAAAAGGAAAACAAGTGATTAAATTTCTCACTATTTTCTTCCCCATCCCCAAGATACTGATATAAGCTCCATAAGCTGATGCTCTAGACATAACAGTAAAAAACCCACCTGCCACCATTCAGAAAAGGAGATTCCAGTGAAGTCAGCTGCAAACCAGCTATGTTTAGACCCAGGTTTGCTCCCCAGGCTATAATCTCTGTAACACTACAGAGAGTTTGGCAGTTACTATCCTTGGCTGGTAACCATCTCAAGGCCCAGCAACACGAAATTTATAGTAAACTAGTTGCAAAATAGAGGGGAAACAAGGGTGCTCTGGACAGCTTTCCATCATGGGGCTGAGGGGAACATCTCTTCCATAAAGAGCAATTACCAGCAAGGCCCAGTACATCCCCTTGTGGCAGAGGGAGATGACACAGTCAACCTCATTGCAAAGCACTTACCAACCAGATCGCACTATATCACTATCGGTGGCATGGGAAAGAATATATTAACACACTTTTTCCCAGCTGCATCATTATCTGAGCCACAATTATGTTCCAAAAGAACCTTTTAAGCATAAATAGGCCAAAAACTCTGATCATAAGAGTGCTCAAAGATAATCAGATACACAGCATTTTTCGCAGACATCTCACAGTCCTGAAGCTCAGGAGGCAGAAGGGTAATGCACAGTCACCTTCTGCCTCCTCTTGAGCACTGTATGCTACTCGGTTTGGCTGGACTTCAGGTTTAGGGTTGATACCTCTTTTATCAATCCAAATAAAGTATCACCTCCCCACTTTTCCCTGTGCAAGTTCCTGGGGTAGACTTAGGCTTCTTCATCAAACATGCTCACACTGGTAATGAGGTGAGCTAGAAAGGCCTCTGACCTGAGAGATCAGTTTATCCCACTCTTCTCTCATCTGCTGCTGGCTTTCGCTCAGCTCAGCTTCACTTCTTGATGACAACACAGGCAGAAAGGGGTTTTTTCCTTGGTTAAATGCTTCCATAAATGACATCATTTCCTAGGGATAAAAAGGAAGAGTAATTCATAGAAGAAGACTTCAGATAGAAGCTCATGGATCCAAGTACTGCCTTTGAACACATTGGTATGACTTCAATTAACTTCAAAGGGTGTGATGCACAGAAAGGCAACATAGCAGGAAGGAGGCATACTTGTCTCCAGGCAGTATTTGGGTCTGAAATTATAGGTGCCATTCACTAGCAAAATCTGTATTTAATGTAATGTCAGTGCAGTCAGGTCATGGTTCTCCCCTCCCACCAAGAGAAAGGGAAAATTCCTCCCCTCACAGTCCCCCATGGCCCATTTTATTACAAACTCTGGCTACAATATAAACCAAAGGAAATTTTACTTCAGCACAATCTATAGCCAAATTTCAACTACTCCTCTACAACATCAGTTGGGCAAAACCTACTGTTGTTATTATCACAGAAATGGTGAAGGTAACGCTGTAAAGGGCCTGCATGCTTGAACCTTGTCCAAGTCTTCAACTATGTCGACTAATTAAAAGACACTACTTTACTCTCTCGAAAAAAAACCTTGCTCTGCTCAGAAACCAAGCAGCTTATATCTTTTTCCTAACAGAAGGAATTTTATCCTACCTTTCCCTCAATCATATGAGGGCATTTACCAAATTCACTGTCAGATTTCCAACTCTTGTTTAAAAGTTTATGTAATGCTTCAGTTTAGGCAATGAGGATGAAAAATATTAAAAATATTCCCAGAAACATAGCTTTTTTCTGCAGAAGCAGTTTGTGCTGGTTTTGGCTGGGTTAGAATTAATTTTCTTCATAGGAGCTAGCATGGGGCTATGTTTTGGATTTGTACTGGATGTGGATTTGATGCCGTTTGTGGATCTGATTTTGTGAAAACAGTGTTGATAATACAGGAACATTTTAGTTACTGCTGAGCAGTGCTTACACAGAGCCAAGGCCTTTTCTGCCTCTCACACCAACCCACCAGCGAGTAGGCTGGGGGTGCAGAAGAAGATGGGAGGGGACATAGCTGGGACAGCTGATCCCAACTGACCAAGGGGATATTCCAGACCATATGACATCATGCTCAGCATATAAAGCTGGGGGAAGAAGAAGGAAGGGGGGGGACATCCAGAGTTATGGCATTTGTCTTCCCAAGCCACCATTACACGTGATGGAGCCCTGCTTTCCTGGAGTTGGCTGAACACCTGCCTGTCGATGGGAAGTGGTGAATGAATTCCTTGTTTTGCTTTGCTTGCACGCACGGCTTTTGCTTTGCCTATTAAACTCTTGATTATCTCAACCCATGAGTTTTCTCACTTTTACTCTTTTGATTCTCTCCCCCATCCCACCAAGGGGGGAGCGAGTGAGCGGCTGTGTTATGCTTAGTTGCTCACTGGGGTGAAACCATGACACAGTTAAATATGAAATGCAACTTACTTTGTACTTCTGGTAATATGTTTCATTCTCTGTGTCGATCAGCAGCTTTGCTAACTTCTTCTCCTGTGCAGCCAACCAGCTCATGGCCTCTCTTACTCTTTCCTGGTAATTAGAGCAGAAAATTTCATTTTTCCATTTTGAAAGCCTTGTTTTTAACTTACATTGTGCCATAAAACAACACACATTGAGCATATAATAAACCCCATTCAAAACTATTGAAAAACAAATAGTAATTCCTGGGGTCTCTAATAAATTTTTGGTCAGGCACTATTAAAAATCAAGGCCAAACTTTTAAAACTGGCACCTGGATATATGAAGGCATCTTAAAAAAAGAGCCTGACTGCAGTCTTACTGAAAGGAGATTATCAGTATGGAGATATGTGAATAACCAATAATACATAAACTCTCACAGGAGAATATAGAGACAGAAAACTTGGTTTTCCAACCAGTATGATCTGTGAGCGACAACTTCTGTCTGCTTTACATGTGAGCTACTAAATTTAAAGCTGGTTGTTCTGCACATTTGCAAATCTGCCTGCCTCTACTCCAATATTTACATGAAGACTTCAGAGCACACATGAAGACAACCAGGCTTGAACATGTCCTCTGTAATAGCTAAATGAAAAAACAAGACAACCTGCACAGCAATTCTACCTCTATCATCAAAAATCTATCACATTGAGTCTTGACTACCACATAGGAGCATCAGAAGATCCAAGCCAATTCAGCCCTGTCAGTAGCTGAATCAGAGGATCTACTATGTAACTGTTACTGAGTCAGGTTATAAAGTGGGCAAAGAAAATACTGATATTCTTGGTGCACGTTCATTTAAACATGCCCCAGTGATAAACCATGTGACATACCTGCATGTCTTCTTCAGACTCATGCAAATTCCTGGAGTATTGCAAAAACTGAGCCACATAAGTCATGATTGATTTTTCATCCGGATTCATAATGTCAACATCTACAAGAGCCAATACACCATTTACATAATTATGCAGCCTTCTAGGCCTGATCACATAATTACATGCTATACTGCAGTTATTAAAACACATTACCATAAACATGTTTATTTTGCAGCAGCTCAGTTAACATACCATTGACAGAAATTAATATGTAATGAACCCTTTCTTCCTTGGGAATATTTTAATATAACATGATTAACTAATGAAAAAGTTTCTCCCATGAACAGAAAAGCTTCATAGCCTTTCTTCTGCATATTGTTTCTGCATTTACTGCCAATTCAAAAATCTTACAAATCCTAAGTACATTTGGTGTTATCAAATAAAGAACCTCAGGTTTGAGCATTAAAGATCAATGTTCCATTTCAAACTTAAGCACAGTCTTACTTTTTCCTGTATTACAGATCAACACATATAAGATTATATTAATCTCACTCCTGATAAGAAAGATTAAAAAAAACCCAGATTCTTTACCTTCAGGTTCAAGAAGCCGTGGAATATTCAGCTCCAGTTCTGCAATTCCAAAAGCCTCTTTCAGGTTTTCTTTATTGCTTCTAGCTTTTGCCTTCTCCAAATCAACTAGACCTGGTCGTAAGGTTTGGATGATGGCTAAAAAAGGCAGTCCACTTCGCCAGCTTGACTTGAAATCAGTCACATTGATAGAGCCATGCCTATCCCAAAAATGATTAGAAACAAAATGTTATAGCCTGTTTCCTCAGACGTCCTAAGTACAAATTTAGAAACAGAACATAAATTCAATAAAATGGAGTATGAACCAAATCCAAGGACTTATAGAGAACCTTGCCACTGAACTTCTGCAGAAGCTGGGTCAGACAATAATACAGCTAGTACTACCAATCGTTACATTTATATATTTTTATACTATATTTGCAGAATGACTCAATGTTCTTATGTTGCATTCTGAAGATAAAGCCTTGCTGATCCAAGATCCTTTCTGAACATCACCTTTGTGCTCAATGTCTATGCATTCTATGGGATGGAAAAACAACAAGCAAAGCACTGAAGAACCTGTAGGTATTTGTCTGTAGGGGCACCAAGTATTGGAATCACCTCTGGCATTTTAGAAAATCCAGACCTTAAAAGTGATCTAGTACTGCAGGAAAAATACTTCTTTTTCTCTTATTTAGCTTAGTGCCTTTAAAATATCTTCTATTAAGCAGTGCCTGGATAATGCTGTGAGGTGCTCAGCTCTGCAAGCCACAGTGAATTCTGGGACAAATTTCCAGAAACAGAAAATGAGTATGTTACAGCACGGGAAAGTTGTAGGGTTTTAAGTGATCAAATTTAGTTACAAAACAATGGGCCAGGTCTTACAAGATTTGTTCTTTTACCAAAAACTATAGGATTCACTGATAACAAAATCATTCAACTTAATCACAGTTCAGAAAGCATGCTACAAAACAGACAGCAATATTGCTGAAAAAGAAAAAAAAAAGCAAAAGAAAGAGGAAGATTAAATGGACAGAGAGCTGTTTTTCACATGCCAGTCAATCTTGTCCTGATAAAACACAGCTAAAAGGGAAACTTCAGTGCCTGAAAACATTCTCCCAGCAGAAAGTGTCTGATGTGCTGGTGAAGGCCTTTATCTCCCACTAAAAACATGGAATATTAGTAGGATGTTATTGGAACATAAAGCAACCAAAGAACTGGAGAGAAAGGGCTGACATTATTGCAAAATGTATTTGAAACATCCTGGAGTGAAGCAGTAGCCCTTGAAGAAAAAGTAAAGCCTTCCCCTTGCAAGAAATATCTGTATCTGCTCTAGATTGTGTGCTGTGAATACTCCTACTGAAATCAACAGAGCTATCTGTACATCGAGCATAAGGAAATACCTTGTTAGAACTGGGCACTAGGAACCTCTAGGACTAGGGTCCTTCTTGGGGATCATGCAGTGTTTTGACAGAAAAATATAAGATATGGGAATTCGGGAAATCCTACATATTCCATTTTAAAAATAAATTAATTATTGAAACTTTGTTAACCAGTGCCAACCATGCGGATTAAAACTAGCAAATCATGTAAACATTCCACTAGACTTATCACACAGAAGCCCCTAAAACAGACAAGTCAAACAATTTACATTGTGGTATTTTATTAGTAGGATTACCTTCATGTTACTAAAGGGCTCATGTCAAAACATTTAGGGCCTGATTGATGCTAAAAGTACTGGTAACAGCATCTGAAATCTAAAGGATTTTCTGCTAAGCTGTCAGTAAGTTAAAAAAACAGGGGAAAGTATCACCACATTTAGAGGAAAGCAGTAAATACAATGGGTAACATACTATTTATAAGTCTTGGATGGAACTTACAATGAGCACTGTTCTTTTGCCCACAACAAAAGAGCCTTTGTAGCAGAGATCTTCCACCGTTCCTTAATTTTAGCACTTTTTTTAACTGATCGGCTTGCCTTTGGAGAAGAGTCAACAGCACTTGAACAATCAAGTGAAGGCTGGTTGTAAGTACAAGCAAGTGTCCGGGCAAGTTCTTCAATCTATCAGAGGAGATGGGAGAGTTAATCAGGCTTCAGTGAAGAATTACCAAGACATCAATGGCAGAAAACCACAGAGAATTAGAAAGGACTCAGTCACAGCTGTGATAGTAGCTCCCTGTCCCCAGAGATCAGACCAGGATTTTTTTATCTGTTCAACCTGAACTATTTCACACTGAATTCCCATCTTTAGGTGATTTTTTGGCAGGAAATATTCACCCAAAGACTTCCATGTTATACTGTGGGTACCAGCAATGGCACCAAGAGACCTTCTCACTCAATGTGCTTTTTTACTCCTCCTACCAGTGAAAGCAGCCCATGGCAGCTGTGTTTTCTGCTGTCAACAATGTCACATATTAGGCATGCTCAGAGTTTGCCTGCTCACTCAGGGTGCAGGAAAACCTA